>JAAAKQ030115341.1:0-13939 GCA_010016005.3 Zanna intricata
CTTGCGCGCAGCACGCTCAGGTCAGAGGACCACCACTTATTCCCAAGCCTCCTCCTGCGGTTAACAGAAGGACGCCCGGAAGCGGCGGTCATGACGGCTCCAGGCACTCGAAGATCAGCGGACTGGCCGCAGAGAAAGGATCGAGTCAGACAAACGACCGGTTCAGTACTATTCTTCGTTCCGTTTTCTTCCGCGATAATTTCTGATCTAGACGTATTTACCGCCGCCAAAATCTTCAGTCATCTGTTTAATTTATTCCATTCCTCGTTTTCTTCTACCTCCATCCCAGATTTAACTAAATCCGAATCTCTAAACGCACGGTTTACTATTCGGATTCGTCTCTTTGCAAGATTTTTCCGAACGTTTATCTTACTGTTCGTCCTAAGTCCGATCCGTTTCGAATCCGATCTTCAAAATCCTCCTACGATACCGCACGTCGGTGTTGTCAGTTTTCCTTTCTGTTTTTTTTATTATTCTCGTTTCACTTCGTACAAATATTTTTTTTGGGAATTTCTTTTAAATTTTGCAATCTATTATTCGGTAATAGCAGATTATCGAATTTGCGATAGAATTCTCCCGTATTCTATCGCATATTTAATTATCTTTATTTTACTCGTATTTATTTTCAAAGCGAACATTCGTAGTCTCATAGCAATATTATTCGGTATTTTTCTATTACCTTTGATTTTTATAAAAAAATAATCGTATCAGAAAATATTAAGTTTTATTTTTTTCTCCTCGGGCAGTTATTTTTCCCTAAAATTTCAGTTTCAGTTATTGTACCGCTATCTTTTCTTTTCTTCGTATATTTAAGCTGGAATTTTTTTTTTTTATTTTAAGTTTTATTTCATTTTACACTATCAAAACTTTTCTCTAAATTTATAAACTTCCATGAAGATACCTGGCTGTATTAATTTTAAGCATATCTTCTAAGATTATTATTATTATTATTATTAAAGGGCAAGATACGAGTATATTAATTTTCATGAAAGGCGGGGAATACAGGACATGGTATCGTGAAACATAGTTGAAAATATATCTGCATGTTAAAATGTTTCATTTATTATCAAAAAAATACTTATTTTTATTTTAGAAAATTAGTAATATTTATTATTGAAGACCTTTTTTTCCTTGATGATATCGCCACATAAGCTTGAAGCTTCTACGTGAAAAATGCCATGCCTGACCGGGATTTGAACTTCTTTTAAAAAGATAAGTAGATAAGTAGATGTTTTGAAGTATCACGGGTGCAGAAAATGTTTTAGCCCATAAAATCTCCCCAGAACACAATTTTTTCATTAAAAACTTGCCCATCACTTTTTGCGATATTGTCCGCATTCATATAGCTAATATTGTAACTTTCTGTTCAGTATGTACTTATGAAGCCTCTACGTTAGATATTGATTTGAAAGAAAAAAAACTTGATATTTATGCAAATTTTTTTAGCTTTGCCTGTGTTATGTCGGTAATGTTTGTGACTAATAATGATTGTTGTACGTCTTGTTTAAGTACTTAAGTAAATTTGATTTCGGCTCAAAAATAGAACTTAAAAGTATCGATGAAGATCTCATATATTTAACAAAACATAGAGAACTGATAGGTACTTACATTTGTATAAGCTATTATTCTTTTTTCATTTCTTCTATTCGGTCTTTTATCTACAGCTTTTTTTGGAAAATTCATTCAGAAATGGAAATCTTCCCTTATCTTGATGTAACCGTCGAGGTTTTTTAAACCTTAAATTGAGAGGCGGCTGAATAACTGGTAAAACGGTATTTTCCTCCTTTAAAATGTCTGTCTAAAACTTGTTCCAGTAAATTAGAGGTTTTGTGTACAGGATGTCCGTTCCAAGAAACAAAAACTTCATGAAACAGGCTGTCAGATTTAATATTCCTGTTGTGAACCTACCTGGCACACTGCTTCACTACAAATTTTCAAACAGTTTTCTAACAAGAAAATTATTTCAGGTATTTGATCATATACCTCACAGTTTGTAAATGTCTCCAGAATAAACCTGTTGTCCTGGTCAAGCAGAGATGGCTTCTTAAGTCGACCGTTTGATGAGTCTTGAGAGAAAATATCTTAGAAGTAATCCGGTTGTAAAATTGTTTCTATTTAATGTTTTCAGCTGTTCCTGTTAATAGGTCTTCATGATTGAAGGTGTACCGTTATATCCTCTATTTTTTTTACCCACTATAAAAGTTTGATAATACATTGGTCACTTTCATATCCGGTTTCTTCTAAACGACTGCTACTAAAATGCAGTCACATATCTTTCACGATACTTGGTTCTTCGTCCCTATTTTCCAGATTTTCTAGAATCAGCGCTCTTAGGTTTTCTAAGTATGTTTTTGGTCTTTTGAATCGATCTTCAGTTAACGCTGTTTGTTGACAGTCATTCGCATCATTTGTTTTTTCATCCTGAAACTCTTGGTCTCTTTTTGTTTGGGTTCGGCTGTATTTATCATAGCTTAATTAGTAGACTGTTTTTAAACACATTGTTTTGCAAACAGTTCAATACTTTTAACAGAAATGGAAAATGTTGCTCTTAGCTTTCCACTGTTCAGTTTAGTATTCGTGGTTTGAAGTCTGGTTTTTAGCAAACCATAATAATCAAAAACACTCAAAATACAGATCTTGACACTTTGAGCAGTGCAACTGAACTCTGTCAGTTCTGCAAGAACATCAACTGTTCCAAGAAGTTGATAAATAAAATTAGGATTTGAAAATCACTTGAATATTCATTTGCTTCACTCCTATTACCGTTTTTTATACTCTCCATTATCTTCTTTTGAAGGACTAAAAAATAACACAATCCCTTTCAAAGGTCGTATACACTCTTAATTTGCTTTGGACATATCTACTTTGTTGAAATGATTTATAGATTTCATTTATGGGCATCAAATGCCATACTGTTCAGTTGTTTTCTCAATGTTTATTTTAAACTTATCAAAAGAAAAGAAAATGTAATATTTTCTGTAAGATGAGTCCTTATATGTGAAGCCCTACAAGGGGAGATATCAATAATAATGCAAATCACTTTGACCAGAGTAATAAGACATGTTATATGGTAGATTCGGTGAAGATTAATAATTTTTTCTGCTGTGACAGATCAAGGGTAACTGGTTAGCTTTGGGGTTTTCAGCACTCAAAAAAACTAATATTTTTTCATTCGTAGTTAAAATATATTTTGCTTGAATTCTCTGAAGAATTCTCTTGAACGATTAATTTCACCAAATTTGCTTCATTTAATACACTTAAACTCGACGTTCTTTCAAAATTCTTACCCCCTTGCCTTCTTTTATAGCATTATACGCTATTCTTGCAACTCTTAGCCCAATGTTTCCATGATCTTTCTTTATTTCTAACGCTCTTTGTTCAGACAATTTTGAAAATTTAAAGCAACATTTGTGAGCATCAGAATTTAAACGGTCGATTAAGTGAATCGACCGTTTATATTTTATATTCCTAAATTGTGTACTCTGATTACTCTGCATCATGTGATATTCATTTGGCAGCGTGAATATCCCAAGCTTACTGATTTTTAAAACTGCAACATTTTTAGAATATGTTTATAGTTTGATATACATAGTGTACGTAAAACTTTGCCATCTTTTCCATGACATGAATTGATAGATTTCATTAAGAGATTTACTTAACCTGAAAAGTTTTAATTTAGCTTCAAACTCTTCGGATAATTCTTGTATCGCTTCCATTGTAGGTTTTGGTTTGGATTTTTCCTGCTTAATTACAGAGGGAGTATTGCATCAAACTTTTCATTTAGACTAGTTAAAGCTGATACTGTGTCAGATAACTGCCCTTCATAATCGCTTTCGCTTCTTTTAAAAAAGAGGATTTTCAGCAAGAAGGTTTTGATAGTTCTGTGGGATGGTTGGCTGGTTGTTCATCAACCTTTATTTTTTTCTTTTACATTGTTCATCATCAAATGCACAAGATTTAACGTCTTCCTTCGATCGTTCAGGATCTGTTGCCGGTACAGGTGCAGGTTTAATACCGCTTGTCACATTTAACGGTTTGAAAAATCCAGAAATGCTTCCTAGGCCATTTGTTGTGGGTTTTTCACCGGGATATCTCGATGAGACATGATCTGAAAGTTTGTCTCTTCTTCCTCGCCGCTCGAAAAATGCACAACTGACTTGTTGTTTACTTTTGAAAGTTGACATTGTGCACTTAAAGAAATAGACTACATTTTATAGTATTACGGTACTGGTAATTACACTGAATTACAGGTAAATACAGTTATTTTTTTTTAATATTTTTTTTCCACCCCTGGGCCGGACCCATAATTAAGTATAATTCAGCCCAAGGGAGTGTCCAATACTCTAACGGGCCTCCCCATCCACCGGCTTTACATCCGGAATGACAGGTCAGCTCGCCGGTCGGATCTTCTATTTGTGCCTTCCTCAAGCCTTAGATAGAGGGTGCCAGGTCCGGCTATGCTAAACCTAGTCAAGTAAGTAGGTACCTATTTAAACAAAATATTTATAACGTTGTATTTTACCATTTAAGTAAAAAAAAAAAATACGACTTGATTATTACTATTTTTATTACGTTCAAAAGTATTACTTAAACTATTATTTAAGTGGTAAATACAAAGTTAAATGTTATGTTTAATTAGTTTTAGTTCCGATTACCTACCACAGTCGCTACTGAAAACTTTACGAAATACGATTTACTACATAAACTTAAACATCACAGTAATGAACAACCGCGACGGAAAAACAAGAATAAGTAGCCTAGTCTACTTGCTACTCATAAACTGATGGGGTCGAAGCGAGAGATATGAAATGACAGGTCGCGACAGGTGACTTGGCGACCGTCCTAATCCCACCCCTCCACCCTTATCCACGCAGTGAAAACGGAAACAGAGTAATCTAACAGAGTATTAAGAGTACTAAAGTATTAAGAGTATTAAACAGAGTATTAAGTACTTTTGTGTAATACAGTTTAATGTGATTTAGTTGTTATCGCTTGAACGATATCATTTGTATGAAGCTAACAAAATTTGCATACCGGTACCATAGTATACCTAAAGAAAGTGTTAGAAAACCAGGTGTTTGTAGCCAGTCAAGAATTGCGAAACTGCCATTCAACAAAATATCTTATCGGCGGCTTGGCCCTACGATATTTTGTGCGGTGAAGAGTAAATAGGTACCCTGTCCAATCTGCATCAGAAAGCAGATAACACACTTTGTGTGTGTGTGTGTGTGATCATAAATAAACCGATTAGGCTGACCTTTTTTCCCATTCATTTATCTGCCCGCTCTGGACTAAACTACCCTTACTAGGGAAACGTTTTAATTTTTCCACAAAATAAGTATTTTTTCCTTATAAATAAATTGTTTTTTTAATTTTTTTCCTCGGCCAAAATTTCTCCCCTGAACTTCGTTCGGGCGTTCAGACATATTCTTCACCCCTGTAAAGTACTATTTTGGTTGTAAAATAACGGTTTTTTTTTTAATGAATTAATGATCCTGACTTTTAGTTTATGTGCATAGCTTTAAAACTTGTGTAGAAAATATGCCATTTATCGATTTAGTCGTCCTTTTTTTTACTTGAAAGGGATAAGTAAAAGGAAGGTTGTTTATTATTTTTTATGTGACTGGTTTAAAACCTTTTATGTCGTTATTTATCTCGGTGCATTATAAATTTTCGTAAGAATATAGGTTTAATGTTTGCTTTGTATATACTTGTGCGCTCGCGTGTGTGTATTGTGTAATTCTTGTTTCAAATTCTTACGTTTCTTGTCTGTAAACGAGCGTTCGTGATCTCATTTTGCAACAATGTTAATGATTTTATTAATATTACTATATCGTTTCTAAAAGTTTTGATAATATTAATATGTATATCTCCGGTCGATATACGTATGATTGTACTGCTAATGTTTTGTGTTATTTTAAAATTTACTTGATCCTAGGTAACTCAGGTGTGAAATATATTAAAATTTCCTGCTATTTATATGGTTTTTATCATTCTACTTTCTTTTCTTTTTTTTTTTTGTTTAACCTCCGGAACCACCGTTACGATATCTTTAGAGGATGAGATGAATGAATTGTAGCGTGTGTGAAAAAATGTCATGCCTGAGCGGGATTCGAACCCGGGATCATCGAATGAAAGGCGGAGACACTACAACTCGCGCCACGGAGGCCGGTTTTTATCATTCTACTGTTAAAATCTTAATCGTCTGTCGATAGAATATATTTGCAAATACACATTTCGAACCGGATTTGTGTGTACTCTGCGTCCGTATATCGGAATTAATAGCGTGTAAGCCGA
Source organism: Zanna intricata (assembly GCA_010016005.3). NCBI lineage: Eukaryota > Metazoa > Arthropoda > Insecta > Hemiptera > Fulgoridae > Zanna > Zanna intricata. The sequence continues at coordinate 6,298 of JAAAKQ030115341.1, forward strand.
TTATTGTTATTTGGCCGTGCGAATAAAACCGTAAGACTTTACTATGCGCTTTAGACTCGTCTTTATTATTAATTTTTTATACCGTATTCTTCATAAAGAAAGAATTGTCGAAAAAAATTAGAGTAGTCTGTTATTACTTAAAAGAAAATGTTAACATATTTTAACGCGGTTTTTCTTTTACTTAACTTTGAAGGAGCATAGAAAGGGCATATTCCTTTATCATAAGGAACCGGTAAAGGGATTCGTTTAGGAATTATGTAAATTTAAAAGAAGAATGTAAAAAATAAATTGAAATAGTCTACTCCCTGTTTGTCTTAACGGAAAAAAATGTTGACGGAAAACTAGTATTCGAGATGACTTCCGTGAACGTTTAATTTATTTTTTCTAACGGGAAATGACGGGATTATCCTACTTTTAGAGAAAAAAAAATTTATTGTCGGTTGAGGATCCGTTTTTTGTAAAAAAATTTCAAGCGATGAAATTTAAACGAAATAGGAATTTGTATGAATATTTAACGAGGATTTCTTTGCTCGTCTTTCCGATATAGTTTTCTTTTGTAATTTTTTCACCCGGGTTATGTTTTAGCATAAATGTTCTTAGGAGAAGAACTTTTTAAAAATAAATAAAAATAGAAACTTTTTTTCTAGTTTTGATCGAGAGTTTTCTTGAAATTAGATAAAAAGTCTGAAAAAGAAATCGGTGCCCGAAGAACACCGGGTGATTCAGTTTATTTTATTTAAAAATCAAAACGATGGCGCACGAATTGAATTTTTGTGAAATTATCCGAAATGTAAAACGAGTAGCTCCGATGTAAACAAACTCTTCTGTGATGTTTGTCACAACACATCCTGTTATTATTTATTCTAGATAAAAGACAAAGTTTGCGAAAATGACGGAAAGTGGCGAAAGTAACCAGTATGAAAAAGAACGTACACGGAAACTGATCTATGAAAAAGCTTTATTACATTTTAATAAATAAAATAAATCGTTATTAAGTAATTTCATAACCTAGAGCAATTTTATAACAATAAATGTTTGAAATGCCCTGTGTTTGCTGCTATGCAGGTATCGACACGTTTCTTCATTTTAGCAGCCGCATGTTTTTAATGGTTACGCTGCTGACGGGATACTTCCCTTTCAGTATTTCCTTTGAGTCGATCGATTGTGCAAGGATTATTTCTGAACGTTAAAAAAAAAAATAATAACCCCGTAGAAAATAAATTGGCGAACTAGAATACTGAAAATTACTTTCTCCTCAAAGAACTCGCGTAGCAACAATATTGTGTTACTCGCTGTGTGGACTGTTGCGACTAGCCATTGCGTTCATCATCTAGCAGCGCTACGAATATAGTTGTAACCTGCTGTACCCATTCGCCATTCTTTTCCGAGAAATCGATCGCCAAACTCCGTTTTGTACTGAATGGAGTGTCGTCCCGCAGAAAACGTGGGGGGTCCTCTGCGCTGCAAAATCGTTTATTCTGCTTATATGAAACCGCGCCGTCACGGTTTCATTTAAGGTTTCAGTGGGATACAGCAGTCATTTAATGTGAGCTATTATGTAGTGTTGTGCGTCATTCTGGACTACCTTGTGTGTCTACGCGATTCGCTTACATTTATTTAAAGTTAATTTAACGTCAGCAATATAATGTTATTCTAGATCCGAATATTGCGGCAAAACGAAACGCATAAACTCGTTACAATAATCGAGCCGTTTTTCTGCGGTCGGGTCTTACGATTCCTGCACAATGTGAATATGGTACGGACGTAATTTTAATTAGTTTGTGATATTCCAATCTTTGGAGATTTTTTTGAATCTTGTCATTAACTTTCGAGGTGATGGTTCAGAGGATGTACGAACGCGTGAAAATTTATGTTTTAACTATTAGCTGGCCGAACCGTTTTCGTTCATTTACACTACCGATTTCTCTAAAATGAGCGACATTGCGTGAATTGTTGACTTATTGCATACATTTGATCGAGGAAAAGCTACAACAACGTTTTTCTGGTACTTTAAAATGATTGCGATTTAAAATAACTCAAAAATAAATGCGCGTTGAGTTGTGCAAATATAATAGCACACCTGCCGATTACTGACATAGTAGGAAGAGATTACTTTATACGTTGTCGCTAAAAGGTCAAGCATTACCGACCCTTCTGTTAGTGCCGGCCTAAAAGCGTATTTCCCCATTTCAGTGGATTAATGAATATAGAGTTACGTAACTTTTCGCTCATCCTATCCAACAGCGTACTTTATAATATCCGATAATAATAATTAGTTGTTATATTTTCTACCGTCACTGATGCTCGATTGTATCGGGAGGTAATCGATACGTATAGAAATCTATCGGTCACGGAAGGAACGATTTTACTAACCTAACCTTGCAGCGGAATAATTTATTTATTTCAAACAAGTTAAATGGATTATTAGTAACTATTTACAACAAAGTATTTATGAAATATATTAAATATTTATTTTTTCATTATTTAAAAGCTTAAACGAAATTCGTTTACTTGCTCTCAAATAATAATATGTACGGCTGTAAATCAACCCTTTCCAGGCCCTATGCTGACTCCTAAAAATCAATACAGAATCTACAATTTTCCTCGGCTGTCGGCTAACGAAGTTTTGTTTACTTCCTTATTGAAATTAGAATAACTACGTCTTAATTAATTCATTAAGTAATTTGGGAACAAAAATAACGATTTTAATTTTTAATTTCGTAGCGTCTCACACTAGTAGGGTGAAACTTAGTCGTGGTAGTTTGTTAAAAGATCGGTGAGAATATCTTTGAAGTGTACACGAATATATTTAGAAAAGAAGCATAAAACAAGTCGTTTTGTTAAATTTGTATTAGTTTCCTCCGTTACTGTTGGCTTCTTCACGTTTCTTTTTACCCGGCACGGTCAAAGAACAAATACGAAAAGATAGAGCGATTTCTCTAGCTTATTACGCATCTATAATTATATTAATCAAGCAAAGAAGTATCTGTGACAGTTTTTCATCGTTTATATGCGTAATTTGTCTAAAACGATAACCTTTTAACCACAATTTGGATTTGAGCTTAAATATACCGGGGATTGTTTCTCAGTTATAAATAGATCTAAGTTTTTAAAGCAGGGTGCTATATTTAAAAAAATTGTGATATGAAACCGAATATTTCTTTACTAAAATTCTCTTTACCGTTTATTTTACGGTAAAAAATAGTTGATATAATTAAAAATGTTACAGATGTATTTTAAACAAATTGTAGCTTTCTTTTTGTAATAAAACAAGCGGTTCCGAATTTGTAGCGATGAGAACCGTATTGTAGATCAAGAGATTAAGAACGACATATCTTCCGAGAGAGAAGGAAGCCTTACCGACAAATTACTTCTCTTGAAAGTATTAGCAAACGATTACTTTTTTGTTACCTACCTATTAAAAGAAGAGATATTCTTGTAATTGTTATTATTCACCTGCAGTTTATAACTTGAGTAATTATCGACTTCAAAAGCTTTTATTACTTCGTTGTACAATTGTACGTTGTGTAATGTTTGTTTTTTTTTTTAACTTCCGGAACCACCGTTAAGGTACTTCTTCAGAGCATGAGATGAATGAATTGAATACAATGAATGAATGAATGAATACAATTCGTTGTGTAATGAATCGTAACGAATTGTAATCGTGAAAAATGTCAGTGTTAAGATTTCAACGGAAATATCCATTTTGACCATCCCTGAATCCATTTTGACTAGTTTCGGCGTGACGTCTGTACGTACTTGCTTATCTCGCATAACTAAAAAACGATTAGCCGTAGAATGTTTTGGATTTAGGACTGTTGTAACATCTAGTTGTGCACTTCCTTTTTGGATTGCAATCGACTTAACCAAAAGTGTACAAAAAAACACAAAATCAAAAACATTTGTATTTTAGACTTTTTCTTACTTGCAGTAATAAGCTCTCATCGAGAGCTTTTCAACGATATATCATAAGTGGTACTTATTTCATCGATTCCAGTGTTACAGCCAAATGAAATTTTAGTTAATGAAATATTTGGTTCTTATAAGGTGAAAGCATATCGGTTCGAATCAGACTTCATCTCCTTTTTTTCGACTTTATTTTAATTTAAATATATTGGTTTATTAATAATTATTAACCTTTGATTGTAAATAAAAATTGTATGATAAATAATAATAAAATATATATATGAAAAAATATCACAAGTTATTAATGCAATAAAATTTGTTGTATTATTCATTAAAAAAAAAGAATGTGTATTTTCATTTTAATAGGTGTACAAAGAAGTCATGTAGTATCCACATCAAATGTTTTTGGTTTCTTTCTATCGCTCTTATTTCACTGCGATAAAGTGCTCGGATCATAAAATTCTAGCTAATTCCTAAATGTGTGTGTTAAAAAGGCAATTTTTTTCTGAATTAAAACCTCTTTGTACGTAATAGGGTTAATTTCGTAATTTTCTTTTTGTATGGAATTTTTTGTTTCCGATAATCGATATACCGCGAAAATGTTCATATTTAATTTGGTTTCATTATTTAGAAAAAATTTTTAAATATGATATCGCTGTATATTTCGCATGGATAATTTTACGTTATGTAACGGTCGTACATATAAAAGTATGCTGATTTTTTATTTTGTATGTATCATCAATAAAAAAATAATAATTATGAAAAGTAAACTCTTACAGCTCGCTTCAAATTAGTGGTGTAGTGTACCACATGACATGGCGTGACTTTATTTTTAAAGTAGTTTGTAAACGATCGATACCCTACCCTGGGTTTCTAGCCGATTGTTGTAGAACTCGTATTACTATATTACAGTGTGTTATTCGCTGAATAAGACTACATAATCGTTCGAACACCGTTGATGATATATTTCAAAAAGACTTTTAGTGTTCTTCATTTTACATATTAGAAACAGGCACTGGCTCAACTACGTATATTTTATTGTTGCTTTCGTTTAGTTAATCTTACATAGTACGAGGATGTAATATCATTTTGTAATAAACGTTTTGTGTTTCTTGTCCTATCATAATGTAAAATCACTGGAACGATCCGCTCTGTTAAAAAATATCTATAAATAAATGTATTCGCACGTGTAAACATACAATTTTATATTTATCTCATCGTATACCGTTCTTAGAGAAGATTCTAATTACACTGCTGGTGCTAAAATTTCTCGCTTAAAAGTCTTCGCTTTCAACTTAACCGATGTAATACGACCGCTCTATCGCCACGTACGCCTTCCGTAGCATTATTATTTTAAAATAGTCGGTTAGGAAATAGTATTATATTTTGTTTATAATAATGATATTTCCTTTTTTAATGAAAATTTAAAAAGAAATGTCGGAGTAGAGAAATCTATGTATAAAAAATATTTTTTATCTGTCAAAACCGAACGGTTAGTTCTTAAAAGACAAGAAAAAAAGTAATGTTTTAAATTATAAAAGGAACGCTCTACGTTCTATTTTATAATCGGTGATCGGCGGCGAGTGGTGAAACCGTGTATACACAGGCGCCGACATTTCGATTTTTCACTTCTGGAGGTGGGAGTGGTTTATGCACTGAACTTACCGCTGTCTGCAGATTTAATTTTTACTGGAAAATTTTTTTGAGTGAATGTATATATATATATATATATTATTTTTTCATTTTATGCTCTGTGCTAACAGTTTATAAGTGAATTTTACTTACTTACACAATTTAGATTACAGTACAAACTATTTTGCGTGATTATCCCGTTAAAAAAATATCTTTACTACTTTTGCATTGTATTGTAACTAGATATAAGTTTTTTGCAGTCTGTATAAAAATATTATTCCTACAAAAGTTACATTTTTTAAATTCGATGTTAAAAATTCCAATCTTTGTTCGAGAAAAATATTAAAAACTAAGTATTTTTAATTTTTTTTTATACGGAATAAATAACGGGTTTAAAAATAAATAAAATTATTTTTAATAATTTCCTTCTTGTTTGATATTATTTTTAAAGTCGCTCGTTTGAAAAACAAAACAAGCAGGTAAACGACTCGTTTATAAAAGTTATAAACAAATCGTTGTCGATGCAAAACAGCCGATAAAGTCGTTGACATTTTAGACAGTTAAAAAATAGTATAAGTTAAAAAATAAGTTAAAAATAATATAAGTTAAAAAATAATATAAGTTAAAAAATAATATAAGTTAAAAAATAATATATTCATAAATAACTAAAAATAATCGTTCCTTAGGTCGTTTTGTAAAATCGAGGATTATCGCTTACCCGTTACAACGGGTCCGGTTAGATAACGTAACATGTAGTAAATATAATTTAGCTACTTTTCGTTTACCCATTTTTTTCTGCGTTGTCCGATTCAAGCCGTGTTTTGAAAGAAGCATTTTTCCGCCGTCACTAACAAATGAAATAATTATTAATTAAAAAATATAACAGTAAAACAGAATATAATATCGGTATTGCTGACTGACAGCGCTGTTATTATCTTAGTTAGATGCGATCCTCTCTCTCGGGAGGGGATATCCCCTCCCGTAAATGTTGCCTCGTTAGAAGTTTTACCTCACGGCTTTTAGCGATTTTAAAATTCTGAAAAGCGTATTAGATATTTTTGTTCCCTATCTTAGAGATGATTTCTCTTGTCTTTAATATTTATAACGAACCAAATATTCATCCTAGTTCAATATTTTTTCTAATTTAGTGTACGTTTCCTAAGTTGCATGTATTATCTACACAAATCGATTTATAAATGTTTACCCTTTTGAAGGGTTTAATTTCATCTTTAGCGTTTACTCGGTTAGAGGCCGATATCCTAGATACAGCCGCTGTAATTTTAAGGTTAGAATTAAAAAAAAAAAAAAAAAAAAACGATTCCCTTGTTGTTATACCGAGAGGGCAGTCCGTGATTTCTCCGATCCTTCTCCTCTAACATTCAGAAATGAGATCTTTCTGTCGTTTGTTTTCCGTACGCTGTCGGTAACTCCTAGTAAAACTGTGGGATTGAATTCTGCTTTTCCGTGCTATTTATTTGTAAATAAATCCTGACGATTATTTTAAATTCTGTTCTGTATGTAATCTCCGTTTATTATTACGATTGACATTTATGATTATTTTTTTGTTACTGACATGTAATACTATTATTATTATTACTATTATTCTAATTAATATTGTGGTTGTGATTGCTATACTATTTTTATTATTTGTTTTTTACTGTTTGTATATTTTTTTATTAATAGAAATAAATTGTAATTATGAATATATAAACATACAAAATTGTCAGTCTTTCGATATCCTGATCGAGCCGCGAACAGGCGAAAATATATATCTATATATATATCAGTTGCATACTTCTTAAAAATATTAGAGTTGATGTTGTGAATTATTTTAAACATTTGTTTACTTGGAGTTTTATTGTGAGACAAAAGTAACATATGATATTAAATGTATGTACGGTATACATACATTAATACATAACACGTATTGATAACGTATTTATCAAGGCCGAATCAGCATATGTAAGGTCAATCAAATATAATGTGCCGATAACGGACCGCTTTCCTCTATTCGTCTCAGCCGGCCTTCGTAGCCGAGTGGTAGCGTCTCGGCTTTTCATCCGGAAGGTCCCGGGTTCGAATCCCGGTCAGGCATGGCATTTTT
>JAAAKQ030115352.1:0-13939 GCA_010016005.3 Zanna intricata
ACTTCCCAAATAACAAAATTCTTCTACCTCAGTAATCTTTTCTCTTCCTATTTTTATGTTCAGTGGTCCATCTACATCATTTCTACTACATTTCATTACTTTCGTTTTGTTCTTGTTTATTTTCATGCGATAGTTGTTTTTTTCATACGTTAATATAATAATAATAATTAATTACGACTGATATGAGTGAAATAATGAAATGTCCTTAAAGGATACTATATCTATTTTGAAAGTGTTAACTGAAAAATATTCCAGAATGTATGTAAGTAAATATAAACGAGAATGCAGAAAAATAGGATTTACTTAATCGGGATTATTCAAAAACTCAGAGTTTGACAGGGCAATATTAATATCTGTTTAAAGACCTTTTAAAATTTAATTGTAAATACATTTGTCGGAGAATCTTACAAACGGTTAAATAATCTACGAAAACTTTTTTGTAAGGGTTTGTGTAAGGCGAGGTTTACGTACGCCGTATGTTTATAATATACGGAAATATAAATTATATATTCCGCGATTTTATGAACGAATAGCATAACTTTTGATAGCAATTCAAGAAATGAGAATAAGAAAAGTTTCCTATAAATATAAATCCGGAAACTACGTTCATTTGCCTTGTCTTGTTGCCTTCGTATTTGTTTTCAAAGAACTTATGTTTTTAAACTTCGTAAGTCAAGAAAAAATTAAGTACTTCACTAAAATCTATTACTCATATTTATTTATGACTCTCCATTCAAATAAATAAACGTGATGTTTTTACCTGTTCGAAATCAAAAGATGGCTGGAATTTCAATTTTTAAATCGTTAAATCTCGGTATCTGTTAATTAACACCGATTATCATCGATTAGGTAAATTTGAAGCGCTTTATTTTTAACAAAATTACCGTCTTTTTGTTCCAATATGATTTCAAAGAAATGAGTTAAAATAAAAAATATGAAAGAATTGTAAGAATTTTTACGGTTCTGTTCGAAGATGTAGACTAACGTTAATTAGTATTTTTACTTAAAAAATATCCCGTGTTATAAAATAACCGTAGCCTATTTCCTGTACCTAAACCCCTTTTTAATAAGTACCACTCCCTTTAAACAATGAAATAAAAAGAGAAGATTTTATATATTATTTATGGTAAATAATAAATTTCAGAGAATATATTTTGATTTTTATTCTTAGGAGATTTTTCGAAGGGAATCATAATAGATGTATCGAGCTTGCTTGCAACATTAGTGACGCGTTTTAAAATTTCGATTTCTTATATTTTAGTAAAAAATAGCCGACAACGGTGTGAAGTTTAAAAGCAAATGAATGAATTTTGAGACAGGATATATTCCGTAAAATTCAACATATAATTTTTTATAAAATTTAACTCGTATGAATTACTTTCATAAACTTTTTTTTCCAACAAAAACATAATTGTCAACGATATCTTTGAATGCACGTACGCGTGTGTAAAGCTAAAACTTTACTATTCTTCCGGAAATAGCTTTAAAAATTATTACTTTTATGACCTCGAGTATTTTCTAATCGAATAATAAAAACGCTCTGTAGCGATTTGCGCAACGCCGTCATACAGATTATCATCAACAATCCTGTGCTAAGGTACTTCGTCGTTAGCTATCGTAAAATGTACATGTGAAAAGAGTAAATCAATAAATCCGAAAAAAATCAAACATAAGATTTAAATATAATTAAATTTTTTAAACTTCAGCTTTCGGAATTCGGCATGAAGTACAGAAACAAGTAACAACAACTTATTGAACTTTAATTTAACACTGACTTAAAACGAGTCGATGTTTACAGAACGGTATTACTTTTCTCTTAATATGTTTGTTAATTCGGTTTTATTTTATTTTTATATTAACTCTGAGTGCGCTTACACCACCCGTATGGAAAAAGCCGTTTGCAAGAAACGAAACCCGTTAAAAATCAGAGAAAAATGTAAACGACAAGTAACGATTATTGAACGCGCAGGCGTGAGTTAAAGTCATTTCTAACAGGCATTGGTATTATTCGTTTTTTACCTCCTTTTCTTGGACTAATTTATTCAAAGTTTCCGAAGAAAATACTTTTAATATCAGAATGATTAAAAAAAAGCATCTCATTATTCTAAAACAATCCATTAAAGAGTAATAAAAATATATATACCTACACCGAATAAATCTGACCGTGAAAATTTTCGTTTAAAACATTTTTTACTCCGTTGCAGGGATAAAAATTACTACGAGACCATTAAAGACACTTCCTGTGCATTGAGTCGCAAGAAAGACATAAAAACTTATTAAAATAAGGCGTTTCGAACTGAATCGATTAACTCTCCCTTTGTTAATGTTGATTAAAAATAGTCATAAATAACACTATTTTTGGCTATTCTATTAAAAAAAATACTTTGATTCGCTATGATAAAGATTGAAAACACCTTATTTAGCAGAAAATGTTTGTAGAAAGTTTCAAGTTGGTACTGAAGCGACACAATTTATATAACTCTTTTTAACTACGCAAGAAGGTCAGAAAAGGGCTGTAAGCTTTCCCATCGTAATAACTGCTGATTAGAGAAAAAAAAATTAAATTTATAGAGGCTCAAACAGCAAAAATTAGAAAAGTTTATAAAAATCACATTTATTAGGGATTAGGCTGAATTGAATTACTTAAAAAAAAAAAAAAAAAAATCAGTAGTAATATGTGATACGACATATTCCACGTTTATAACCTTTTATACGCTATGTACCACGGACGAGCAAAATTTTCATAACCGCTCACCTTTAATATCTGACCATCATTAAACATCGTAACCATTAATATCTCCCGATTTCCGGTCTTTTCAAAAGTTTAATTGAACTGACCTCTCTAAGAAGTAAGCTATTACACAGAATTTCATTATGACGAATAAGTCAAACTGTTTTCGAGATGTAAAAAACTTTTTACCGTGATTTTAGGTAATCAGATGATATTTTTTTCGTTCAGGGGACTTCAAAATATTCAGAAATAAAAAAAATCAGGAATATTTTTAGCCAACGGCATACTTTCTTTCTCTAAGTTATACGATATACAACAGTATGTTTCTGAAAAAATAAAAAGAATTAAAACTAAAAAAATTACGTTATTATTGTAGCAAGAAAACGGATTTTTAAAGTATATTTTCAGGAAATACATTTTTAAAATAACTATGAAAACCTTTACTTACAGGTACTTAGTTACATCGGTAACTAAGTTATACATCGGTACTTAGAATCATGTGTAGATAATCTCTGCTGATTGAATTCAGTAAATTCTGTAGGGAAATCGTTCATTTTCAATCGGACGGTGTAGTGTGCAACGCTGAGGTCAGACTAGTTACTTTATGCAAACGTTACTTTTAATTTTATTGTTATGTCGATGTTGCGGAGTGCTGAATTACGTTAAGGATACTTAAAAAAAAAAAAAAAAAAAAATGGTATTTTCATTTACATATATTTACGTATCGGTTAATTTAACGGAAAACCTTTCCGTTAAATTAAAAAATTAAAGTAATAAAACAGCTGTCTCCTACGACCGCTATGATTATGACATTTAAGCGAAAGGTATTTTAATCATACTAAAGGCGATTTGCGTATCCGTCGAAAGGAGCGGGAGCTGCGGTCTTACTGTTTAGAATAGAGAGCAAATAAATAAAAATAAAAAAAAAACCACATTCGAATAAGTAATAAATTAATTGGGCAACGTAAGGTTATAATCGATAAAAGTATTAACTTTTAACTGTTAAAACAGATATAAAAGTATTTTAATATATTTTTCCTGCTAATTTTTTGAATCCTATTCTCATTACTTAAAATATAGTAAAAACATTATTATTTATCATACGATGACCTGGCAAGTCCATCGCTTACTTTACGCCATACGGGCAGCTTTATCTAGCGTCTTTAAGGTCTTCGCTATGTCGATTATTATATGATCACCGATCGTTGACCCGAGAACGTTCAAACAAAGCAGCCTGAAACGATCTTCACAGTTGAATTTAAAAGGTCAATTTTGCTTATTGTAAATTATTTTAACCAAAATAAATTCTTTTAGAGGATATAATATTTAATTTAATCGTATTCAGTACTCTTTAAGCGTAAATAATAAACTTATTTAAATAACATCTCTATTGTTTTTCCTATCTTTTTCTTTCTTAGTAACCAGAATATATAATTTTTAATCGCAAATTTTCATGTTAAACAATAAATGTGGATATTCAAAAGAAATGCTTCCGTAATATATAAATGTAAACACGAATAAATAGAACGGAAACGACAAGACCGCATTTACTTGTTTAATTTTTAACTTCATATCAATAAAAATAAATAAAGTACATTTTGAGTATTGCCGAGAGACGTTAACAACTTTCTCTCGTAATAATACAGTAACCTAACAAAAAAAAAAAAAAACGATTTTATATACCATACATAAAAGAATCATTAATTATTTTTTAAATGAAATAATTTACAAATATACAAGAGATTAAATTATTATTTATCGTTGTGTGAAATTTATTAATTTAAGGTTTGTAATTGATTTAAACATCTGAATACGATGCAATTAAATATGTAACAATTGATTTATACAGGTTAGGATACTTAGTTCATTATATTGTTATTATCTTGAATAAGTATTCAGACGCGCGAGCTCGCGGCCCCCCCCCCACACACACACACACATGTATAGTGCTGTGTAACTGGTTACTTTGAGATCTTATATCTACAAGTGTGAGTGTGTTTTAATAATAATCACTGACCACCATAATTTAAATTAGAACAGGTAAATTATTGAACAACTAATAATACTCGTATTGTTTATAATTATGTACAAGTATTACCACCCGACGTTAATAGTAATAAAAGTTTCTTTAAATAAAAAATTGTACACAAATATTATTTTTAATTTATTAAAAATTGCAAAAAAGGAATTAATTTTAACAGCAACAATTTAAGCAAACAAAAATTTAATAAATCGATAGATGTAATCGATCGGACTGTAAGTATAATAATTATCTACACAAAAAACTGAGTATTTCTTCACTATTTAAAAAAATTTTTACCTACATTCTACAGTTTAGTTTCGTGCAGAAACAATTAAGTTAATGATACTGAAGGTCCCCTTCCGATAAAAAACTTAAATTATTATACCAAAACGTGTATTCAAAGTAGTCGAATAGAGAAAGATCTTTTTTGATTTTAAACACATCCGACGATAAATCTTTAAGGCGTATGAAGCCTTACGAAACTAAATGATAAAACAGAGCGGCCTAAAACGTAAAATAAAGATAAGCGAACTATCTGTTACACCTAACTTTGAAAAACTCCATTCGTCGCAGCCCTAGGTAAAGGATTATGTGGTCGGAAATAAAACCTGTATTTTAAATTATCTGGTCCAGTATATCAAAAGTTTTCCATTAATGTACTCATAAAACTATATAAAAAAAACTCGCATCGTTTATAAAAGAAAAAAACTTCAGTTATAAAATTTAAAACTAGGTTACACCATCGTTTCCATGACGGGGGGGAGGGTAGTAGTTAATCTGCTGCCACGACACTTTGCAGCGGCTGTCGAGAGATAGCTAACGGAGAAGCAGGTTGCTGTGGGGGTTAAAAAAAAAGACTATACGATCGCACTCAAAAATATTAGCTTTTAACTTGACAAGTGAATACCAGGTAGGACTTTTCGTCAAAGTTTAAATCGTACGATTCATATGCACCGTTACTTTATATAATGCGTTTATTATTTTTAAATTGTTAAAATTCTTTGGGGTGTCGATACGTCGATGTAAAATATCAGTTATATGTTTGATAGTTTTATATGTTGATAACGTTAAATTTAAATTAAATTAAAAGGGTCTCTAGCGTACGCTTGTTTATCGCAGGCTTACACTATCTAAAACGAATAAATAAATAAATACTCGACGCGAAATTCAACTTTGAGACGTAAGAATAGTTAATAATCTCGAACCGGCAGAAAAACTAAAAAGACTGAATAAAATTTTGTAAACAACAATATTTAATAATTTAAATGAAATACAAATGAGATAATGATTGAACGCACACATTGCGTTCAATCATTGATTGTCGATGATTGTCGACAATTGTCAATGATTGTCGTGACAGTGATTGTCGATCACTCCTGATCGACAGGATGTATTTGTATGTATGCGTTCAATCTTATTTATTAGCCCGTTCTTACTTATTTATTTTAAAATCAGTAAAGGGAAGATACGGAGAAAAAACGTCATTCCTTTTGTGAACGAAACAAACGATTTGTGTTTAAAAAATAGAGATGAAAATATTCGATATGTGATTGTAATTACTACTACTATTCACCCTCTACTCGGCGGTTTATATCCGATGACTTATATTACGTCCGCCGTTCTTTTATCCGTACTTGATATTTGTCGATTTCGTCCTTCCAACATCGAGAGGTTCCCTTTCCTTTATCGCTTCTACTCCTCATTTCATTATTATTTTTATCCACCGGTCTCTTTCATTCTCTTCGTCGGTCAGGTTAGTCACGTCAGAGGTTTTTTAAATCTTTTGGTGTCCATCAGTAAATTATTTTTTTAAATCTACAAACTCCTACCGATAATATTAGTCCATCACATTGATAAACTGCCAGTAACACCGACAAATAAACTACTTCGTCTATGTACGATTAACTACGGGTATAAGTTTAACTCAAAAAAACAGAATTTCTGTTCAAAAACGGATCCGGTCGGTGTAATCAATTATGCTTGTAACGAGATAAATAAAGGTACGAGCGAGTCGCATAAGTAATATGCTTTACCGTAAAGCGCTATTAAGTAAAGTAATATTGATTTACGTGCGCGGTACGAAAGAATAAGCGCGGCGAGCAATATAACTATATTATTAACCGGTTAGACTCAGTCGTATAAATTTTTTACTCGCAGCACCGTACAGGTCGGCTTAGAGAGAATGAAGCCCGATGACGGAGACCTTTTATCAGAAGGTGAACGGAGGGGTAGATAGTTACGAATACCGGAACCGAGCTGCTCGCTTTTACGTATCGTACACACAAGCGGTCGCTCTTATCTCACCCGGGTTGCTTTTATTTTACATCCGAACTTTAAAAGACATAAACCTCGTAATGATTTGTTGAAAAAATCACAGCGGGATTATTTATGTAACAGATAATATCGATTAATAGTCTATAATATCGTAACATTTATTTTAAAGTAATTTTATTCGTTGTAATCTTTTATAATACTGTTTTAATTATTAAAATAACAGAAATAGTAACTGTGAAGTCAATAAGTAGTAAATACAATCTATAAAAACCTTAGTGTACTCAAATTATTTATTCTAATAAATCTATAAACAACTCACCTTCGTGAATTATAGCCGACATGTTTATTATTCATCTAGAGAATTCATTTATCATCTAAATCGTATTATTCATCCTTCAATTTATGTAATTTATCATTAAAAAATGTATATAATTTTAAATATAAAACGGAATAATTTATTAATAAACGAACGTTTAAAAACGTAATAAAATGTTTTTTAAGAAAAACCGATACCCGACCTACATTGGAAAGGTAATTAGAATCGGCTGATGTAGTCGGCCTCCACAGTCGTAGCAGACAGCCGTGCCTAAATCGCAAATTAAATCTAATTACTTCTACCCGAATTAGCCGGAATTCCCCACGGCCAACGAATATCTAAAATTGGTTCTCGGTCGTCATAATAATAATTTGTACGAGGGTTAGAAAACCAGCGTCGATAACAAAAAAGAAACAGTACGTAAATAAAATATGATTAGTTTCGAACAAGAAATAAGTAATCATAATCAAACAATAATCCGTACAAAAATTATATGATTGTATTCTTATTACTCCTGATTTTTCTTTCTTTATGCAAATAAAAGTATAAAAAATATAAGCTACTTCAATTGTTGAATAATGTAACGTTTTCGTTCTGCGTTATGACTGCGTACACGTTTTCATACTCGGTGAAGCCATATGCCTCTTTAATTTTCTAGCGCTTAGAGCATTTTATATTTTAGAAACCGCCATCTACAAATTTCAAGATATTTTTGCACAGCCGCACCTATTCGATTTCAAGGAAATCCATTAATCGGTTTTTAATCTTCCAGTGGTACCTGGAACGTTTTTTTTCTCACGGAAAATATGTAACGCGTTGAGGAACTATTAGCGAGAAATGAGAAAATTTCTATGTTCCTCGACCGCGATTATAGGACGAACGGATCCGAACAGACTTTTTCATGCACGTATTCCGCACGCCGAATTAAAAAAATTTACAACAAAGTTGTAAAATTTTCGAACGAAAACTGAAAATCTCACGAACTGTTTATATATAAATCTCAATGAAGAGGCCGAATCAAATGTTTAATACAAATAGTTTAAATACTTTTAAACGGTATCATCTTAGAAACTCAACCACATGTACATATTTATTAGTATATGTATTCATCGCAGAACAAATTTTAATGTATAGTTAATTTACAGTTCAATTAAACGACAATAATGAATAAAGAAGTCGTCGATTGAGGGAGTTACAATCGTAAGTGGTAAAAATGTTACAGGAAAAATTACGAAGAATACTTAATTAATTTTTAAGACTGTCTCTGTTTAAATCTAAGATACCGGATTCAAATTTTGTCACGGATTAGTAATTCAGCTGTTATCAATTAAAAACAAAGAGACACGTAATAAATAAAATATAAATGACATGTATTACTGGCAGTAGAAATTACAAATCGTATTAAAAAAATACGTCCGGGTTTCGATCATTGAGATAAAAAATGATACAACATTCAATACTTTCTCAATTTTTGTTTTGTTGTAGATACTTAAAAAAATTATAAGCACAAAAATTAAAACCTATTAGGATTTACAACAAATCGTGTGATATTTTGGGCGGCAGCTCAAACGGTTTTTATTGATTTTGTTTTATTAAGCACTCGCTTATGAATTAAGGGGAAATTAAAGGGTAATCTGGGGAAGTAATCCTCCCCAGATTACCATCAAATAACCCAGCGGGTCGGTCTAGCGATAAACTCGTTATCGCAAACCAGCTGATTTCGAAATCGAGAGTTCTAAGGTTCAAATCCTAGTAAAGGCAGTTACTTTTATGCGGATTTTAATACTAAATCGTGGATAATGATGTTCTTTGGTGGTCGGGTTTCGATTAACCACACATTTCAGGAACGGTCGACTTGATACTGTACAAAACTACACTTCATTTTCATATCCTCATTCATCCTCTGAAGAAATACCTTACGGTGGTTCGGGAGGCCAATCAGAAAAAGAAAGATTACTACCGAGTACCAGCAAGATTTAGCTAGAACATCTTACAAAACCTTGACATTGACTCAGTAATCTAGAACAAATATTTCCTACAGAAAGGAATACATTAATTTATTGCTTTACATTTTCTGCTCCAGTCTCTATTAAGGCGCTATGACGCAATACTACGAGCCGCTTTGATGTTCGTTATACAACCGGACCCGGCGGTAAAACAGAGTGAAGGTAAACTTGCAGGGTTAAGACACAAAAACAACCAAACATAAAAAATATAAATAATTGTCGGATATTTTAAAAACACGACAGTTAATGTTATTATTTGTATTTATACCCTACAAGTGACACGTTTACTCTGTTTACCACAAGTTCCGGTTGCGTAATGAACATCAAAGCGACTCGGATTAATTGTCGGATATTTTTATAAATATCCAAAAACTATCTCTTTTGGTGATAATACGTGACAAAGAAGGCTACTTCACTCCTCGATTTCCTGAACAAGTATTGATTACAAACATTCACTATTATTCTTGAATATAGCTATACCGCTATCGGGGAAAAAATTACAGCAACCTAAAACCGTCAGATTGTGGCACGCAACACTATACATTCACTTATTGAAAATTTAGCTATAATTTAACAGACATTCAAAAACACACACCGCGAAATCGTTTGGCTGTATGTACGATAGTTTTAAACAAATATTTAAGTAAAGATTCTCTTACTAAAAACGATGGAATAAAAAGAAGTTGCAAAACAGTTAGGCGTTCGAACGAAGCAGTAAGTAAAATGCAGTCTATTCATTTAAATCTGCTGGAATACCCCGTAATATTTTTTATCGACGGCAAGGTTATAGAAATTAATGTGTGTGGATGTAGTAAAAATATGCGGTTGGTTTGCATCGGTTATATTTGAATGAAAATGTATTATAGGATGTAAATCTATCAGAAATAATATTGAATATTATTAATTCGTGCTTTCATCAAGGGCAACTTTACAAATTATTATATAAAAACGGTGTTTGAATGCGTTGAATATATATATATAGATATCACGATTTAAAACATACGTAATAATAATAACTAAGTATTTTAACGATACTGTGTCATAAGGTCACGACTTATTTCATTTTGAAATCATTTTTCATTCATTTCAGAAAAAGATTAAATTGGTACTTTGTTTTAAAGGAATGGCATAATACGTTTAATGTATTATCATATTTCATTTAAACGGTCCGGAAATAAAAATTCTTCATTCAGCAAGGAACCGGTTGATCATTCGTTCTCGAACGGTCGATGACCGTACACGTTTCATGTAGTTTCAGATCACTGATGTAAATATCCTACAAACCTGCTCGTTATAATGTTAACGACTAACTATTGTCAGAGGCCGAAACCGACTGAGAGTAGTTAGTAGCTTATTAATGTTCATGAAAAGATGATCTTTAATATTATTTAACTTTTGTATGATACATCGAACATTGATACGTTCGATGAAAAATCGGACTAAGTTAGCCGTTAATTTATTCAAATTATTAGTTATTATGGCTAACTAATAACAAAGAGTTAAGCAGAAATTGTACGGCTTTTTATTAATATAATTCAACTATTTAAAACAAAAAGCCGCTAAGACCCGAAAGCAATAATTACATTCGGCCGCTGATTTTCAAAATTTCAGACAAATGTCTCAAAACCGGTTGGTACGACATTGCTGAAATTAAGTTAATTTTATGTGGGATACTATATTTTTAACGTATTATCAGTGCATGCAAGCGAGCTTCCCACAATAAATAAAAAATAATAGCAAAACATTTTACAAAAGATAAATTTAAATCTCTCTCTCCAAAAAAAAATTTAAAAAAATACGATTTTAATATATTTATTGTTGCCCAGAATAGTAAATTTCTTCATATACTGTTAACAGATGGAGTAAATTTCCGTAAACATTTCGTGCCACCTCTATAATCTGGCCTTTCATTAATCCGGCCTACCGATACACCAGCCTTGCTGTATAGAAAACGCCCTTCGATATGTAATATAATCAAATTTATTCTCTTACTTATATGAATAAAGTATCTTAAACCCATACTTTTCCAGTATGGAAACTGCGGTAGCCATGACACCTTTATTTACCAAAATCAGAGTATTACTGTTTCGAACACGAAATAAACCGAAACGGTTAAGAGTTGGAGGTAAACCTCCATGCGGATGTAGTCAAGATCATCCAGAAAATGTAATTTGTCTGAAATTATATCGAAAATTACATCGGATTTATAAGGTCCAGGCGCATCAAGTTTAGTGTGAAAATATTACGTCGCTGATCGGAGAGAGAAGATGAAATAGATTTACTGGTGACATTTAGCCGGTCATAATGTAGAAAATATTAATTAATGAATGATGGAACCTACTAAAATTTTACTACGTTGAAAAGACTACTTTCTCAGTTTCAAATGCTTGAAACCGTTGTAAGAAAGAATGACACGAATGAAAAAAAATAGAAAACAAACAATAGAAAAAAAAAAAAAATAGAATGAAAAAAATAGAAGTCAACAAAAGTTATACTGCGCTTTATTTATTTGCATACGAGAGCATTTCACTCATATACGATTATTCATCCTAAGAGGGGATTCACTTTTTTATTTTGTAAAAAAAATCTTGTTAACATATATAAATTATGAGCATCATTACAAATTAAATAATCTGTGGCTTTTTAAGATTAAAAATATTGTCAATTTCACAATTTCGACAAGGAATTCCATTTAACTCCTTGCAGGAATTGTTTATCTAAAAATAATTCTTAAAATCAATTTTAAAATTTTTGTATAAACAGTTCAAAATCCGTATGGTTTCATCAGGTTTAAAATCGTGCGGAATTTCCTTACAATAACTAAGCAGGAATTGTTTAATGTACAGAAAAACCTTTATCGGCGGTCCTACACATCCTTTTTAGGACATAGCAGTCTCTTGCCTAAACCGAGCACAACAGCTATAACTTTTTTACGATATTATTAGCGTTTTGTAATGTTTTGATAACTAATCTAATAAAAACAGTGGTAAATTTCATATAAAATTTTAAGCTGTTTTTGAAAGAAATTTAAAAAATTTTCTTTATATCTTTTAAAAATGGTAATTTGAAAATTGAATTTTTACTTTAAATATTTATTTAAATAAATTTTAAGTGGAATTAACAGTAATGGCCATTAGCTAAGAATAGAAACAAACGGCACGAAATAGAACCGCTCCCGAGTTTTTTAAGAGTGACATTTGACGGCTTTATTAAACATGGCTTAGGCCACCGGGGATTTTTTGTATCTTCATTTAACACCCTTAAACATCCAGGATGCTACTTCCAGAGACGATCGGGAGTTGTAAAACTATCAGACCGTAAGGGATCTAGTTTAAAGATATGACCTTAAATTCTGTTAAGATTTTTAAAATTACAAAATCTTATAAAATCTGATATGGAGTGGTATAACTTTAGCAGTCATAGGGGTACACTTCTACAAAGATTAAAAAGAAATTACTTTAAAGCGTTAATCCCCTAACGTTTTTGACTGCCGTTTTAGACATATTGGAGAGTCGAGAGAAGACTTCATTCGTCTTGATGCGAAGTTTATTTCTTATGAAAGAATCCATAAAATATTTCGCTGAAATAAGTTTCCATAGAGTGAAAAGGAGAGGTTCTGATCAGCCAGAATTATTCGTTTTCTTTTCAAGATTGGGAATTTCGAAAAAAATATTTTATTTTTGGCGATACCAAGATTACTAAAATATGCCTTGTAGTGTATCCTTAAATCTCTTAACATCAGTTACTTTGTCCGCTTGTAATCGAATGTTTCCTTAACAAGAAACTGATTTTGTTTAATTTATTTTATTTTTTGCTCTCTCTAATTAAATATACGCACACGTTTAATTTTAAGCTACCGATTTCTGTAAATTTTATTTCTCAATTTATGTTAATAATTTGATCTGTAACGAATCAGATTGATTCAGTAGTTTGATTTTTTTAATAAACCTCTATTTTTTCAAAAGTAATCGGAAATCAACCGTAACCTGATTACACATCTACCTTAAAATTTATATTTCGCTGTCATTGTGCAGGAATTTAAAAAATTAGATTCGACCTTCGATCGAGAATTAAATTTTTAATTTCTTATCCTAATTGTATCATTTATTCCAGATTTGTTATAACCGGATAATTCATTTAATTTTTTTTGTGGACTTTTTAAATATATAAAACAGAATTTAGAATTTTTTTAGGTTATTTACCTTTGTCATCGCTATAATGTCTTGAAGGTTATATTTTTTCCCGTTTGTTAACATCTTCCGGTTTATGACGATGCATACTTCTTTTTGGTACTGTTTTCGTGTTATAATGCCAGTTTTAATGCAAAAAAAGGGGAATAAAAACAGACATAGATAATTGTTGAGATAAATAGATGTAGTGTAGATAATTGCAAAACATTATGAGGTGATGTATTTATGTTGAAATGCATGTTTGTATTACACCTCTCCTCTCCTGCGAGCGTCTACTGAAGGCTAGCTGAAAGCTTATTGTACAATCTCAGGTCGACCACTGCTGAGAAGTGTGATTAATTGAAATCCGACCACCAAAGAACACCGGTATCCACGATCTAGTATTCAAATCCGTATAAA
>JAAAKQ030115363.1:0-13939 GCA_010016005.3 Zanna intricata
TTTTTTTTGTAGACCAGTGTTATCAAACTAAGCTTGTTTACCATAATTGCAACATATGATCACATCATTTGATGACAGGTATAAAATTAACAAGCAGTTTAATATTGTGTATTAGTTCTGTGAATGATCTCTCTTGATAGGGTTTTCAGAAATGGATGGATGAAGCTGAGGATGGTATAATATAGTTTAGTCTTGGTAGTAACATGAAAGGTATTTCAGTACCTGAAGAGCAAATAGCAGCATTTATCGAAGCATTTTAAAAATTTCCAAGAACAAGAGTATTATGGAAATGGGGAGCAGAAATCGAACTACCTGGGAAATGTGGAAATGTTCTTCCTAGAAGTGGTTTCCACAACAGTCCATTTTAGGTACATTATTTTATTTACTTATTGATAAAAGAGCAATGTTTATTAAGTTCAGCTATAATTTAATACTAATGTCTATCATTTTATATATTTATAATTAAATCATATTAAGTCATTGTAATAGCCTTATAAATAGTATGTAACATTTTATATTTATATTTTACTTATTTATCTATGTAACACAACATAGGAAAAAACTAAAATATTATAACTTCAGAAGATTTACATTTAACAGCCAGCTACATTAGCTTAAAGTAAACTTTTAAAAAAACTTTACAGACACTATCAATCTTACTAGTCAAAAAAGTCACTGCATCTTCAGCGATACTCTAAGGAAAAAGAATTCATAATATACTGCATGCAGTATATATAATGAATTCATTATAATGATATAATATTGATATATGTAATGAATTCATAATGTATTCCATGCAATATATTTATAAACATTTTTATTCAGATTTCAAATTCTTTATCTTTAAATATAATTTGTCTGTACTTATACTCTGATTATTTATGGACTTGTTTTAACTCTACCCTTTAGCACAATGTTTTTTTTTACAATTTTGATGACATTTTTTATCTATTACAGAGAGTTTGCAATATATTTATACACATGATGCATTACTATAAACTTTTTTGTCTAAAATGGTGGTTATATCTTAGACACAGATGAAGGATTGGTGTAATGGAAGGGAAGCTTCTATCCTCAGACTTCCCAGAGCCTTAAATTGAACATTTGGTTTCCAGATGTTCAGTCTTCCCTTTTGTTCTTATACAATCTATTCCTGAAGTCTCATACTATTTCCAGTTGGTCTGTGAGTGGCTTAAGTACTTCTCTCCATCTTATTACTTATTAAATCTGGTATTATGAAGAACTTATCTTGGTTTTCTTATAAACTTATTATTTATCATTTCTTTTTTGGATTCCTTATTTGCAAACAAAAGTGAAACATTTTTAATCAGTCGAGTCCAGTATTCCTTGAAACTGCATTATGATATTTTTAATTTGCAAGATTATTTTTAGTACTTGTTAAACAATTCACAGTTATGATTGAAATTGATGTAAATGATCTCTATTAAAATTACATAAATTTGAGAAGTTCAACTTTAATTTGAAACAAAAACACACAAGCTGGATCAGAAAAGTGTTACGATTTTAAACAGAACATTTACATACAAATCCTAAAAATTATAAAAATAAATTTGAAAAACAACCTTATAAAACATAGTACATTTTTTAAAACTTTTTCTTAGGTTGGCAATAATAGCTGATCAACAATTAAGTTTAATAACTAGCATTTAATTATTAATTTGAGTGACATGTGCTGTTATTGTTTGGTCACTCATTCACAATGACTGATGCCACAAATTTATTTTCATTTGGAGTTGATGGACAGTTGTTAATGTATGGTAAAGTAAATAAAAATGGATTGGTTGCTGTGCAGAACACCAGGAATACTATCCAGACCAAAGAATACCAGATTGTAAAACATTTGAGGGTTTCGAGAGGTGAGTTTAATAGGTATGCTTAAACCACAACAATTTGATGTTGGTCGTGAATGTTTTTTGAGAAATGCCAATGTTGAATGTGGTACAAGTTATTTCCCACCTTAAGCACCAGAAGGTTGTCACATTGCTTTCATGTTTTGCAGTCAAATGTGTGGAAAATAGTACAGGAGCAACTATTATGCCCATTCCATTCCATAAAACATTCGTACAAGAGTTATTACCACCTGATTTTGATAAATGGATGAAATTTAGTCCATGGAAAATTAGAAAAGATGGCTGATGTGAACATCACCCAGATTTCCTTAGTAATATTCTAATAACTGATGAATCCTGTTTTACATAATCCAGTTTGGCATTATAAATTATTAAAACATTCACTCTTGGGCAGAAGAAAATCTCCATGAGACTGCTACTTGTCATTTCCAATGCATGTTTTCATTTTGTGTGATGGTCTTGGTGATAACCTCATAGGCCTTGATTTCTTTCCACTAAGTCTCAGTGGGAGTAGTACTTGCATTTTTTGTGTGAACAAATCTGATGGCATTCTTGGAAGATATTCCACTTGTAGATGTTTTTCACCGATGGTACACCTGCTCACTACTATTATGATATGATGAATCATTTAAGTAACAGATTTAATCAGCAATGGATTGGTCAAAACGGACCAGTAAAATGGTCTCTTTGATCTCATGCTAGTGAACTTTCTCCTTTGGGGTTTAGATGAAGTCGTTACTTTATTCTGCTCGTATTGTCACACAAGAAGAATTGAGGCATCATATAATACTACAAACAACAATTTTTTAAAATAACAATAAATGTGTAGATTATTTATATAAGGCTAAGTCATCCAAGAATAATCGCCCAGTATTTGGTGATCATTATTATGCATAGAAATTTCAGACAGTGATTAAAATTAATAAGCTGTTGGTGAGTTATTTGTAATTACAGCTGGAAATGGCACAATATTCTATTCATTCATAAGGTGGTACTTCTTTTGTGAACGGTAAAAGTAATAATACTTGCAGAAAGTGAATTGTATGAACATTATACTGTTCTATAGTTATCTTGTAAAGCAATATTAGTTTCTATCAGTCATTTTAACGTTTTTAGTAAATTGGACTGAATTTTGGTGTTTATAATTCAATTGTCATTGAATCAATTTTATCTTTTTATTTAAATTACTATTTTGTATGTTTTATATATTTATAATCAATTTTTTTATTTTATATATTTTTAGAATAATAAATTGTATTTATAAGAAATTTTTATATTTGTTAATCTCTCAATATCCTTGTCGAACTGCAAACACATGACCATATTTATATATACATATTACATATATATACATGAGGTGAGGCTAGAAAATAATGGGACTGATTTTTTGTAAGACAAACAGTGCGAGCCTCAAGGTCAAACATCACATTTTCGAGTTGTCTGACATCCTCCCTTTACATTCCACCCAGTGTGATGATTGCAGCCTGCTCAGTTGAGCCACAGCCTTCGCTTGAATCGGATCATGGACCTGTCGCTCATCAGAAAAATGGTAGGCGTTTTAATAGCACTGTGTTAAGGTGAAATTTTTAGTGAAACTCTGCAAGTCCGCAACAGATACTTATTCTCTCTTACAAGTGTGCGGTGATGAGTGTAGGTCATGCACATGGGCTTTTAAGTGGCATAAATGGTTCAAAGAAGGACGGGAAGAGGTCGAAGATGAACCACGTCCAAGATGTTCCACTCCAAAAACAGATGAAAACATTGAAAAATAGGCTACCTCATCCGTCCTGAAGGTCTGAAGTTCAAACAGCGAATAAGGAATATTATCTTGAGATTCTAACTAATATCCGTGAGCAAATAAGAAGAAAGCGACCTGAGTTGTGGAAGAACAAATCATGGATTCTTCATCAGGACAACGCTCCAGTCCACTCTGCACTGATTGTTAAGTTGTTTTTGGCTAAGCATGGGATCCCTGTGCTGGAACATCCACCCTACTCACCAGACTTAGTCCCATGTGACTTTTTATGTCCCTGAAAGTGAAGGAAGTATTGAAACGAACTAGGTTTGAGACAGTTGAAGCTCTGAAAGAAAAAGACCATGAACATGATTTCAGAAAATGGTCTGAAACACTGTTTTGAACAATGGAAAATTCAAATGGAGCCGTGTAGAGATCATGGAGGGAAGTATATTGAAGGGATAGTGTGAAAGTTGTTTGTTAAGGGAAAAAAATAAAAAAAATGTTACAGCAAAAAAATTCCGTTATTTTCTAGCCACACCTTGTGTATGTGTGTGTGTGTGTGTGTGCACGTGCGTGTGTGCATGCATGCATGTATGTGTGTATAAAATGCAAAATAGGAATGCTTTCTAATCTATGTACTTTATTGTTTTTATTTTAATAATGAAATTGATAAGAATGAAATGTTTATAAATATAGTCAGATTGTTCAATAAATATACAATCACATTTTTTTCACTGAATAACGAATCTATTTTTTAAAAAAATATTTTGTTTACCATATTCATAAGCCAGCAAGTTGTTTTGTGTGCTGCATTTATACAGTATTGTGTACAACACAGTTTAGTAATAAATTTGAATACATAATGTTATTTTATAATTCATTTACAGAATTGATTGATACTGAATAGAAATTTGAGTTTATTTGATCCTTTTTGATGGTTTTATCTGTTTTACATTAAAATTTTCTATCTAAGTTAAATGTGTTACAGCTTTGTCATTAGTGTACCAGTCTTTGCCATTCCAATGTTTGGTGATCAAGACTTTAGTGGTTAGATAAAAAAATAAACAGAATCTGATGCTGAACTCAATTTGGAATGTGATAATGTTTGATATGTGTATGTTAAATTGAAAGATATTCTTACAAATCCAATATTTTTTTGATTTTTTAATTTATTACTTTTTTTACTTATCAATTTACACTTGTAAACTTAAATAGTGTCTTACATTTTGGATTTGTACTTGAAAACAATAATGATATACCAGTCAATATTATTCCAATTTAGATTCCTTTACTAACATAATAATCCCCCTGTAACAATGATTTCTATTGATCAGGGAACATTATTATAGGGCTATAAAATTGTACACAAGTATGTTATTATGAGATTGGATTCAATTTTGATGTATTCCATATTTTTATTTTATGGTTAGTAATTCAATAAAGCTAAACAAAAAATTTCATTTCAAATAATATTAGATTGCATTTCAACAATATGCAATAAGTACTGTTTATAGTGACATCAGATATAATGACCAAAAACTTGTCTCTTGGTTAGTTTGGTATGCTGTTAATATATAAATACAGTATGTATATTGTTTATAAGTACATCAGTTGTAGTGACATATCGGTTATTATGACTTATTTTTTCTGTTGCAATGCAACATTTTATCGCTTGCAATGACTCGGAAGTGATTCATTATTATTTACATTGTAGCTACAGAAATATTTTGACGATTAAAATGAGTCACCTTTTCTTTTTAACCCGTATATGTACTAGTTCATTTTTTTTATCTTCTTCCTGTACCAGATTATTATAAACTGAAGCAGCCACATTCAGTTGTTATTAATTTTTTTTCTGTGAGCATATCATCGTGCGGGTACAGTATTTTATTTTACGTTTTCCATGTAATTCATTTAATAGCAATTTAATTATGATTTCACGAAAAACATTCATGCTAGAGGAAAAGGCACACATTATTTGCAGTTAGAGAATGGTGAAACTAATAAGAACATTGCCTAAGAATTAGACTTAGGTCATCTGACAATATTGGTGATATGAAAGAACCATGAAAAATGTTTGAAATAAATTCTATGAAATCAAAAAATTTACGGCCTAGTCAACATATGATGTAGACCAAGCATTATTAAAATGGTTTAAATACAGAGGGCTAGTGATATCCCTATCAATGGCCCTATATGGCAAACTAAGGCGAACAAATTTTCTGAAAAATTAAGTAAACCACCTGAAATAAGTTCAGCTTGGATACAACGGTTCCATAAGAGTCACGTTATTGTGTCGGGGAGAATAAGCAGCGAGACTGCAGCAGGTATAACCGATGTATCAGAAAAATGAGTAGAAACCATTTGCCCAAAATTAAAAGAGGGTTATTCGACAAAAAAAATCGAATGCTGATGAATTTTTTTTTTTTTAAGTGTCACCAGAAAGAGCCCTTTGGTTTACAAGCGAAAAATGTTAGGGAGGAGGGGGTGTATTATCAAAATAAAGACTAACAGTAGTAATTGCTAAAATATGACTGGAACTGACAAAAAAAAACTTCTGGTTTCAGGGAAAAGTGCTAAACCCCGATGTTTTAAAAATGAAATCACTTTCTGTTATGTATAAAAGTAACAAGAAAGCTTGCATAAGTGATATCTTTACATCTTGGTTACGAAAATGGGACCGCGAATTAAAGATTGAAAATGATGAAATACTGCTGCTCATAGACAACTGTCTGGCTCATCCACATGTTGAAAGTCTTTCATGTATGAAGTTATTGTTCTTACCATCGAAACCAACAGCAGTCTTACAGTCCTTAGATCAAGTCATTAAAAGTCCAGTACAAATGCAAGTCCACTACTGTCGATATGCAGGATTTTTATTACAGGCTGGTGAGGTTACTGACATCGCATGTGAAGAAGAATCTTTAGCAGAATAGGACAATAATCTGCAAAACCAGTCGTCAAATGCATTGTTTGAAGATTATCAAGAGGTTGACAAAGATTTAGAAACACATGAAACTGTAACAGATGATGATGTAGTGGCTTCAGAAATAGATGGGCATGTAGGTTAGGACAACGAAGGTAACAATGAATTGAAGTGAGAGAATGATTTGTATATAACACGATATCTGACTTCCTCACAATTTTTAACAATTCTATCACGGTCGCCAATTATAGTGAGAGAATGATTTGTAAATAACCAACATGATATCAAAGTTCCTCACAATAATTTATTTAACGCAACAAATAAAAAAACAAACTCTTAAAACACTTAACAAAATTTATATGAAACAATTTAAACTTTCACGCAGTACAATGGCAGTGTCGCCTATTGGAACTACGATACACAAATGAGCCAACCACAGAGTCCTTGTCTAGCTTATGTACTTTGCTCGTTGTATAACTAGAAAACCCTAGAAAAGTCTCTATTTGCCTCTATTATTAATATCTACAGTATTTATAAATATAATTAATCCCAAACAATATAAATAATTACAAACTAAATTTTATTAATGCCAATAGCCAAATAAAAATTCATTCTTCTGTAAAAATAGTACTACAAACAAAAATACAATTTTACTGTTTCTAGTATTTTCTATAGCTTTCTGGCAAGTTCAAAATCTGATTACACACAACAAAGACTAAATTATTTAAATACTATTAACATACAAATGAAATAATATTAACAAAATATTATTATTAAATATAAAAATGAAATATTATTAACATAAAAATTTAACAATGTTTATCACTTTAATTAGTTATGTATTTATTTTGTGGACTTCAATATGTATGCAGAGTTATAATAATTTTGATAAAAACCTTCTACTACTACAGAATACATCAACCAGCTATTTTGAATATAACAGGAAAGGAAGTGGTCAAATGACGAGTTACAACTTAAAACATGATTTGTTTGAAACTTGGTTCCTTATTTAATTTTTTACTTTTTAAGTTTTAGAAGGGTTAACAATGGAGTTCGTAATGGGTTTTATTGTATTTAATTTTTGTATTGGAGCAGTATAAACATCATGTAAGAGCCTTTACAATATTGAATCTTAGCTTTTTATTCATCTTTCCTACAACTAAAATTGAAATAAGGAATTGTCAACCAAATACCCTGAGGTAGATTAGATTAACTGTTAGTAAAATGTACCATTGGGTCTTACACGTTGAAGATTACGTTCTATTTTCTAGTCAAGAAGGATTACATACAACTCGGACCACTGAAGAACGGTCCAGCAGAGGGTGATGACCTCCGCATTCCTCATATTTGTCTGGTTGCGATTTTTTCCTTCTGGACTATTTGAAGGATAGAATTTATGAATAAAATCCCCCACACTTTAGATGAACTGAAGACAACTCATTCAACAAGAAATAAACAGCACCGACAACGTTTTGCATCTTGTGACTCGCAATATGATAATTCAAGCTCAAAAGGACAGAGCTCTTACTTCGAATATCTTTTTTAAAGATATTGTAAATATGTAAACGTTTGCTAATGAGAATTTAATTTAATTTATATTTTAATTTTTTTCATTTCATTAAAATATGTAAATTAGTAAATAAAAAGTAGTATAATATATAAGGTATATCACTTAACTGAATTTCATTCTAATAACAGAATTTGCAAAATTATTTTACAGATTATTCATTAAATTAAAATTTATTAGCAGTTCAATAAAATATAGTGTCCTGACCACCAAAGAACACTGGTATCCATGATCTAATATTCAAATTCATATAAAAGTAACTGCCTTTACTAAGATTTGAACCTTAGAATTCTCAACTTCGAAATCAGCTGATTTGTGATGACAAGTTAACTATTAGACCAGGCTGGTGGGTTATCTTAATGAGTTTGACATTTAATAACGCACTTCATAATTATAGTAGGGTTTTATTCTATTCCGCATCATTGGAAGTTCCAATTCATTATTAATTTTTCTTTCCAAAAATTGTATAAATTCTATATAAAATTATAAAGTTCTCTTTATTGGATACATAATGAACACACTTCAATTTCATATGAAAAACAAAAAAAAAGTTTCAAACATAACCGGTATGTTCCAGTTACTGCTCAATTCTTTACCTTTTACTACAATGTTTTTTTACTAATGGTTTTCCAGTTACCAATAATTAAAAGTAATCATGCAAGACCGATTTTTTTATATTTTATTCCTTTTGCCATGCTCAATTACATACCCA
The DNA here is from genome assembly GCA_010016005.3 of Zanna intricata. NCBI lineage: Eukaryota > Metazoa > Arthropoda > Insecta > Hemiptera > Fulgoridae > Zanna > Zanna intricata. Next base: position 8,815 of record JAAAKQ030115363.1, read on the forward strand.
GTCTCATGACCCTCAAAGTACGTTTGGCTACCTGATTAGGCAGAACTACGCTGTTAAAAATAGATACTGCACATTAAAAAAAGTCAATGTTTCATCTTGCAGCATTATAATTAACTACTCAAACTTGCCCTGCTCAAATATATTCAACTTAAATTGAGGGTAACTCAACAACAATTCAACCATCTTCCATCAAATTTTCAGATACAATACCACAGCATATCTAAATTTCAATGAAATTAATCTTGTAGTTTTGAAAATTTTTGAGCCACAAAATTTTATATATAGGCCTCTAAATAAATATATAAGGAAACCACAATTTAAGTGAATGGTATATTTGTACTCCTCATACTTCAAGACATAAAGAGAATTCATTTTTACCCCCTACTCCCACCATATTATTGAAAGTAATGTTGTACTTTTCCACGTAAAGTTAAGAACAAAAAATGTATAACTTCTGCAGAATAAAAAATTGCAGTTATTTGGGAACTATGATGATAGAGATCTGGAAGGGTGCAATTGAAATAAAAAGAAGGATAGCAATGGCAAAGGGAGCCTTGTGTAAGGAGTAAATTACTATAATGTAAAAATCTGGACAAAATTAAGGAAGAAGTTAGCCAACTGGTATATATGGAGTATCTAGTTGTATGGAAGTGAAACATGGACAATGAGGAAGAGGGAGATGTGGATATAGAAGAGAATGAAAATAGTACAATTGAAGTGAGGAATGAGGAAGTAACGAATTGGGTTAAAGAAGAAAATACACTTGTGTGGTAAATACACAGAAGAAAATTAAAGTAGTCAAGACATATGATTAAGGTAAGTGGAATCCTGACAATTACATCAGACAGAGATAAAAAAAATTTCATAAAATCTGTTTTCCAATAAAAAATTATTAAGCTTCAAACATGCCAACAGTTAGACATACATACGAATGTACGAACATTATCCCCACTTTTTTTTTTGTTTTTAGGGTCCATGGGTCATAAAAGACCCGTGGACCCTAAAAGTTGAGAAATGCAAAAAAAATCCATACCCCATTTTTTGACTAATTACTATACTTTCCTTCTTGCAACATAGCTCTAGAGCTACGGAAAAGTAAAATTAATTTTATTACAGGTTTAAATGTTAAAAGTACATTCTATCAAATTGTAACTTTTTTTATTTTTTGTCGTTTCTGGACTGAAAGTTACAGATGATTCTATTACATTTTTATATGACTTTGGTTATGTATTTGGGCAATTTCATTCAGAAGTGGAGGAAAATAAGCCATATTTTTTGTCAGTTATCGTTTTGCTTAGTATCTCCAGATTGGATTAACTAACTTTTATGATAATTTTACTATGATTTCTGAATAAAATCATTTATGCCAACAGCTGAAGCCTATTAGTTTTAAATTTTTATTAGAAGTAGCTCAATAGACAGAGCTACATTGCTGTTCTCTAAGCCAGGAAAGTTATAAAACTCTATTTTTATCAAGCAAGTGATTTTTGAATCTTTAAACAAATCAGCTCTATATCAAATAGTTAATGGTATTGTGTCTGTAAATGAATATAGATGAAAAAAAAACAAAATATTTTAATCATAAAATTTGGAAAAAATTTAATAATTAATAACACTTTTTTAAATTCTTCATTATATTTACTTAATAGTATTACGAATTAAATACATTATTTTATAATTAAATAGAAGAAAGAAATTTTTTGTCAACTTCTTTAAAAATTTTGCAAAAGAAATTGGTGTAGAAAGTTATCCTTAGTAAAATTACTAAGAGAACCTGCGTGAATTTAGTCACAAATCTTGAAGCGATTCCACTTCTTTTTAAACTCATCCTTAGCAGGATGATCAAAATCTTAACATATTGACTAAACATATATCAGCTTTACTTTTACTTTTCTGAAGGATAAGGGATCTAACAGGGACCTATTTCCTTTTTAATGGTAGAGAAGAGCACACATATACTTCTTAACAGCATAGGTCATACATGCCCTGTAATGCAGGGAAGTGCACATGCTATTTAAGCCTCTGCCATGAACATGTTAAATTAACTTCACTTCTGTTTGGGAACCAATTTGTTAAACATAGTTTAAATTGGAAGCATTTTATACTTATCTTTTTCTTTTTCGACATGTTACTCCATTAGCTGCAGTGCAGAACCATCAGATCTTAAAGTGACTAATCAACAAAAAAAGACCCAAAAAAAATTTCTATCTAAGGATCCATTTATCATTATAATTTGACAGTTTGTTCTTTGCTTTTTCTTAAGTTGTTTGCAGATTTAAGGCTAGCAACATTGCTCCCAAAATATGTTTGTTTTCTTGAACTGTTTCATCTAGCTTTATTTTTGGTATTTATGTTTTAACAGAGAAATTGCAGAATATCTATTAAGAAATAATGTTATTTAGGGATAGAGATTATCTATACATATAATATTGGATGATAATTATTTTGCATTCCTTATTTATAGAATTATTCACTGTTAAAATATTATAACAATAATAATACTTACGCAAAGGATAGTATTCTAGAAATTGTATATTGCATCGACAGGAAGTTTGAAGTAAGTATAAAATGCTAATTACAGAGAGCACTGTTATAACTACAATTTCTTGAAACTAATCCTGTCAATTTTTTATTTTTAAAATTTTAGTTTTTGAAACATTACATAAGACTGAGTGTTTATTAATGTTCATTAATTATGCCCTGTCCTTAATTTTAGCTTGAATATTTCCATGTCTTCTAGAATATTTAGACTTTCTCCTTTTTCTGCATAATGTAATATTTTCATTGATTTTATCATTCACTGGAAATATGTCTTGTTTTCTTGCAGATTAAACTCAAGGGAAGAGTTGTCAACAACTATAGTATTGGTTTAACAAGAAGCGGAGGCTAAGGAATGTGGCTTCTTCATGCCACATAATCTAAACCTGGCTTCCTACTACACCTTACACTCTGCTTCTCATCAGAACATCACAGTACCTAAGCCTGATTAGATTGTTGGATTTGGAGTTTCTTGTTAAGCATTGTGATATGCAGGAGACAGCAAAAGTTGAATGAATTGTAATTAACTATGTGATCATCCTTATCAGTATACCATTCAATAAGCTGTTTATTAGATAACGTGTTTGTCATCATAAATTTTATTTAGATATATTGTATTCTTCAGGCCCATTTTTTTCTTTCTTTTATTTTTCACATAGTTGTGTAGCGAACAGAATCAGCAAAATCCCCCAAAAAAAACTATGCTGGATAGATCAGTTCTAGAAGGCATCACCTATTGTGCTAGTTTTCAAGGAAGTTTGAAAAATATGTCTACCCATAACAACTTAGGTCACTCGACACCTGGTGTTGTACCATCATCAAATTGTTTAATATACAGCCCAACCAGTTGTAAGTAGCTCTTTATCAAAAATTTGCAATTCTTGGGTGGTCATAGGGAATCCCCATTCAGATAACATTAACAAATACTTCACAAATGGATGCATTTATAGTTCAATGATGATATGCCTGTTTTAACAATTATGAGAAGACATTTGAGATAGTTCAACATTATGAGGTGATTTAAATTCTGAAGGAAAAACAAATGTTTGTAACATTAAGATTATAAAGTAGTGCTTTAATCAAAATGCTACTGTTAGAGGAGATAATGAAATGTGAGAAAGTAGTAAGATTAAGAAAGAGGTGTGACAAGGATGTATTCTTTCTCCTTTAATTTTCAATGTACATTTGAGACTATTATGAAGAATTTCTCAATGAATCATATGGGAATGTGGTAAATAGTGTTTCAATGAATGACAAAAATATGCAGATACCACTCTACTGGCTAAGAATATTGAAGATTGCGAATGTTCGGAAACTGTAAGATATTAACTGAACTAAAAATTTTAAATAAGACAAAGATAATTATTTTCATAAAAATCCCAAAATATGTGTTTCAAGTTATTGAAGGGATTTATAAGTACAAATATTTCAGAACTGTAATTAATGACAGAATGAAACATATGTTGGAATTGAAAACAACAGGTTGCTCATAATTCTTTCTAGGTTATAAGTCAGTTCTTTTGTAATAAGCACTTAAACATTGACTTAAATTGAGAATGTTAAGATACTCTGTTTAATCTGTTTTCCTGCTTTATTCACAACATAAAAACAAAAAAAAGTTCGGGAAAAATAAACATCTAAATAAAAAATTAAAACCCAACCATCAATAAGAGGACTTCCCTGTGGAGGTAGCTACCTCATCTAAAATAACAGTGAAGAACATTGATACATTTGAGATGTGAATCTATAGATGAATGCTTTAATATAATATGTTGACAGAATCACAATGAAAAGGTTTTGTATAGATTCGACAGATAAGTGGAATCTGTCACCAAGCTTAAAGCAAGAAAAACCTCATGTTTAGGAATGTTTTTAGGAAAAAGATAAAATAGTGAAGAAAAGTAAAGTAGGCACAAGATGTATTCATGGTGTCGAGGGAGAGGTTTATCTGCTCATCAAGGAGACCCTTTTAGAGCTGCTGTTAACATGTTGCAGATAGTGATGTTGATCGCCGACCTTAAAAAAGATGGTACCATAAGAAGAAAAAGAATGGTAAGTGAAAATTCTAACAATAGGTTAAAATCATCATACTACTTAAGAAAAATTGTTATCAAAATCTTTAATTTTTTAATATTTTTATCACTTTGATTCTAGACATAACACATGAAAAATATTAATACAGCAGAACTGTGATTAATCAATTTAAATGGCAACAGCTGTTTTTATATAGAATTCTTAGCATACTCTCTCTGTGCCAGAAAATTGTCTTCCCACTGTTTAAATTACTGTTATACAATCATAATGACATCTTCCTTAATGATGTAATGTTAACTTCCACTTTCAATGTCATATAGAAATATATTACATTTACATTGGTACTTTATTTCTCTTCAGTCATTTGACTGGTTTGATGCAGCTCTCCAAGTTTCCCTATCTAGTGCCGGTCGTTTCATTTCGGTACACCTTCTTCATCCTATATCCCTAACAGTTTGTTTTACATATTCCAAATATTGCCTGCCTGCACAATTTTTCCCATCTACCTGTCTCTCCAATATCAAAGCGACTATTCCAGGATGCCTTAATATGT
>JAAAKQ030115374.1:0-12469 GCA_010016005.3 Zanna intricata
AATAATGATTAGTACTATTATTTTTTGTAATGTAATAATAAGGAAACTTAATTATTACAAACTAAAATTTAGACTGATTTACAAAATGAAAGAAAAAATTATCGCCTCGGATCATATTGACCCGAACAGTACATGTGTATAGTAAATGGAAACAGAACAGCAGGGTTAATAGTAGATCACTTCGTAGTAGTGAATCACTTCTAGAATTGAATTTAATTATCAAATTAGAATTGACAAACGTAGTTTTCCCAGTAATTTCACTTCTTTTCTTTCCTTTTATGCCTAAATATTTTATTTAAATTTGTATATTTAATTCAATTAATGCAGAAATAGTTTTTCGTAAATTATTTAATAATCTGAACACTTCTTCACGCATATGAAAGAAATATTTAGGTTTTCGTATTTTTTACTGAAATACTGTAATTTAGTGTCAGCTAGTCCGTTATTAGAAGGGAAATGCAAAAAAAGTCATTACACTACAACTAAAAACAATGAATATTAGCTTTCTACTCTCTATCAAACCAATACTTTCTTACAATTGAAATCACTAATGTATAGATTTTTATTCCTAACAGATTTTTTTTATTATTGACACCGTAGAACTTTTATCTTCTTTTGAATTGTGAGCCCATACCCTTTTATTAATAATGTTTCAATTATATGTTACTACTACTTAAATAACAATACAGAAAAATATACTTGTTAAAATATATTAAAACACTTAAAAATATGTAAAAAAATTAGAATAAACTGGAGACAATATTACGAAAAAACTTTTTTACCAGAATGTAGTCTTTCCGACGTGTATTTCATTGATATACTCTGTAATTCAAAATTGAACTACGTTAGTTAAAGTAATTGGTATTAAGAACTCTTGTGTTGTAATTTCCTCACAAGTTTTAATTTTAAATTTCAAAGATAATTATAAATTTTGATTATAATTTACCAATTCAATAAGATTCTGGGTTTTATAGTTACAATGTTTTATGAAGTTAGATATTTATAAGATCTTTTTTTAAATTTAAATCTCTACGTAATTTATTTAGTTCATTTTTAAAGGCAAATTTTCAAAGTTTGAAATATATTTGAAGTGGACACAAAAATATGCTCTATTGTTATACAAATTTCACTATGAAAATTTATATAATAAAACGTTCATTACTAAATCAGATTTCTGATGGTATTTCAGTTGATGTAGATTCTGATGTTTTATTATTGGTTGTGAAAACGATTATAGTTTACAATAGTTCATTGTTAAAAAAAATAATTTTAAAAAATCAAGTATTGAAAAATAAAATCTACTGAGTAGATCATAATTATCTTCTGATAAATGATGATTCTACGCTGATAGAATTATTTATGTTTTAAAATTCTGAAGGATGTATTGTTACAATCATTTAGTTTACGGTTCAAAAATATAAAGAGTCCTTCATGTTGATCTGAAATTCACTATGCTTGGCAACAGAAGATTTTAATTTCTTAAGATACAACTATTGTAAAATCATTTTTTTTTTTAAAGAATTCAAGTGGTGATAGTGCAATATGTTCGAAAAGTTAAACAACATTCTTTGAATACACACAAACTAATAAAGAGCTTTGAAAAGTCTGCTTTAAATCCAGTGTCAGAAATTTACTCTTATAAAGGAAGTAATTAATATATATTTTTCAATACGTGTTTAAAACAAATAACACCAGTTCAACAATTAATATTCTTTCAATGAGAGACTAAATATTTTTAATCAAGAAATATCTGAGTGATAACATATATATATATAGTTTAACCTCTGGAACCACCGTTAGGTAGAGGATGAGATGAATGAATTGAAACATGTGTGAAAAATGCTATGCCTGACCGGGATTCAAACCCGGGACCTCCGGATGAAAGGCCGAAACACTACCAATCGCGTCACGAAGGCCAGCGATACCGTGTATATTATAACGTTTTAAATCTTGTCTTCTAAAATTTATTCATAGGACGGTAGATCGTAAATAATAATAAACTACCAGATAATTTCGTTGGAGAAGGCCTTTCTAAATGTTTAATTTCTCTAAACGCCTTGTTCTGATGTGATTTATATAATGTATTATTATGTTTAGATGTAAAGAAAAATTTATATATTTGTTTACTTGGAATAATATAATGTAGAAAATATTCCTAGTGAAAATTAACAAGATATTTTTTTTTTAATTTTCAAGGTTGTAATAACATCATAAAAATACTGAAAAATACAATGTTGTAGTTTAGCAGATGATTTTATTTTTAATTTTCCGAAAAAACTTTGATGTAGGGCTCTTTATTTAACAAGACTATAATAACAAATATAGACCAGTATCACAATTATAAAGAGGAACTAAAATTCAAATTTATTTTAATTTACTTACTTGATAACTTGACAACATAGTATAGCAAAATGGAGGTCATAATGGCTGATGAGTGATGAGCTGGTCCCTCTCAGTTTATTAGGGTGGATAAATGCAATAAGAAGGCTAATATTAATTTTATTGCTTGTTAGATTGTATTAGACCTATTTCACAAGTTAAGAGGCTAACCAAATTCATTTTTAATATCTTAAAATATATACAGTAAACGCAATGAAATATGTTTAAATTTCCACTACATTTACTTTTAACGGAAAAAGAGAATTCTTGTAAACAATAGTGTAATCCACATCAATCAGATAAAATTAACTACTTAAATATGGATTTTATAAAAAATTTGTTTTCTTACAAAATATTTGGTAAAATATTCTAAACTGAATATATTACGGTTGATGTTGTTATTTTAATATAATACCTTTTAGTATGATGTTATGTTTATAAATTGTAAAACTAAATTATTTAATTTAAAATTATTTTGTAAAACAATTTTTAAAATTATGATTTACTAAAAAACGTTGGAGGTTAAAACTCATTGATCGTGCAGTTTAATTATTTTGTATGTGCATTCATATTCAATAATTAGTAAATAAAAAAATAATTCAGTGTTATTCCTCAAATGTACATCTTTTCCTTAAAAAAAATAAATAAATGAATAAAAACAAACCAAATTATTAAGTGATTTCTGAACAGAAGCTTAGGTAGAAGAAATAGAGAAAGTTTTTCTAGAAGAATAATATGGATTAAAGAAAAGAAGAGATACTAAGGGTGTAGCTTAGCTAACAAGAATTTTTGACGTGATTGTGTACAGAGGGAAAAAAGTTTATGTTTTACGCATATAGAAAAAAGGTTTGATTTTGTCAAATGGAATAAGGAAAGGGAAATACGTGTTAAAAGACCATAATGTTGATAAGAAGATCCAACATTTAATAAAGAATTATATCTAAACCAGAATGTAAAAACAGCTGTAAACTTAAAGGATCTACAAAACTGACTAATATGATCTAATACTAGTAGTAAAACAAGCATGCCAACTATCCCCAGTACTTTATAATACTCTAATTGATCATAATCTCACTGTTAAAGAAAGAAGAGATAGCGTAGGAGGGAGAAAAATTAATGTTATAAGATTAGAAGATGTTTAATCATCTTTAAATAATGAAGTTCTGAACAATAACAAGTGATATTGACATTAGGAGAAACTATGAAAAAATATACCTTCTTAATAATCTATAAAAATGAATATTAGGAAAACAAGTGATGAAAATAAAAGACAAATAACCGTGAATTTCCAGACAAAAAGTAAAAACTGAACAGAAAATGTGCAAAGAGCATGTTAAAAGAATATTGGAAAAGTAAACACAGGAATAATTATGGAGTTTACCGAAAAAATTATTTTTAAGTAGTGAAATGAAATTAGACTTGAAAAAGCGTGATAGAAAATATTATGTTTGAGAAGTACTTCTGTAAAGATTCGAAAGATGATTATCAAGAAAAAGGAAAAACAATAGATTGGTAGCATTACAATGTGGTCATAGAGGAATTCAGAAAAATAAAAATTAAATGCACTGACAAAGACGAAAAGTAGTGACAAGGAAAATGAAGAAGAATTTCGAGTAGGATAAGATCGTATCAAGGGAATGGTTGACTTAAACTATGCTAGATCAGTAGAACTTGTAAATAATAGAAGAAGGAAAAGGATAAAACTTATAGATGATTGTAACAATAATGGGGTTATCAGGAACTAAAACCTTTTGCTGGAAGTAACAGAAAACGGAAATTTTAAATCAACATACGCTTTTAGTATCACAGATGTTCTTGATGTGGAAAATTCTTTTTCTTAATTTATCCGGGCAATAAAAGATCCAGTGTATTCTAATATAAAATAAAAGTAAGTATCATATGAAAAGTTAATTAGTAAAAATTCAGCTGTAAATAACATTACACAGGCAAATTTATGTTCAAAAAAGTATGTTTCATTCACTGATTCATAGGATATACGCTTAAAACCAGCTGTTTCAACTTTGTACCAACGAGTTATTTTGTAACAGTTATATTTTTTTTTTGAATCTTAAGCAAGAACAATTATTTATATTCTTCAAAATTAAATTATGCGTAAAACAATTATGTCAAATTTATAATAATGTTGTTATTGGTACTAATATACAGCAAATCTACAAGGCATTTAGGCATATTTATAATAAGGAAGGGCTATCGACTTATATTTATTATTAAATATCAGCGAGTATGAACACAGTTTCACGCGTGCAGGACCATCTATTGGCTATTTACGAAGCCACTATTTGTTATTTTGATTAAGTAGATGTTTGCCTGCCGGTGAATGAAAATAGCAATGTTCTTGACAATCGTTTCTCCCACCAGTTGTGAAGTGCGCGCTGTTATTCGATTTTTGTTTGCAAAAGGATCTTCAGCTGCTGAAATTCATCGGGAGTTGTCCCTAGTGTATGGACCTAAGAAATGAGTGAAGGAAAGGGAAGCTCCGATATCAGAAATTGTGTGTAAGTTGGGTACCTAAAATTCTTACCAATCAACGCAAAGAGCAAAGAATGTGCAGTAGTCGAGCGTTTTTGGATCGCTATTGACAAGATGGAGATAATTTGTTTTCCCACATTTTTACGGGCAACGAGCTTGCGGGAAATTGTCATCCGATGTAACAATCCTTCGACAATGCTCATCCTCACACCACTGACTTAACGTAGAAGAAGATTCAAGAGTTTCTTTGGGAACTGTCTGACCACTTTCCACATAGTCCCAACCTTGCGCTAGAGACGACTTTCTTTTATTGAGTTTGAAAAAGTGGCTCGGTGTTCAACGGTCTGAAAACGACGAGAAACTCAAGACTGTCGTTGTCAACTAGTTCAATTCCCTGGCGGCGAACTTCTATACAGAGGGGTTAAAGAAACTGGCGCATCATTATGAAAAGTGCAGAGAACTGATTGGCGATTATGGTGAAAAGTGAAGTAGAAATGTAGTAAACTAAAACTGTAACTAAAATCTTTCCTCATGACTTAATTTTTTTTAACCACCTTTATGAATATTCCTTTTATTTATACTTATAAAGAGCCAAATGGCTTTTTATGAAGATGCTTTTTATTTTACATTATGGATTTCATGTAATAACTTTCCAAGAAAACAAATCGTATTACTTTTCTGCAAATAAAGTAATACTCTTTTCGATTGAAAACAGTTAAAATTATACTATAGGAGGAAAAATATTACATATTATTAGATAGGCATTACGAACAAATTTGTAATTAGTTTTTAATTAGTAATGTTACGAATGAAGTGTATGAAGTAATTTAATACATAAATATTGAAATAGAAGTTTTTGTAAAGTAGAAGCATCATCCATTGAAAATACTTTCCAAATATTTAATTACTTTATTAACATAGAAGATTTTAATAAGATATCAAGTACCCATAAAACATTTATCTCCTCGACGTTAACCCTACTCACCCTGTCAGGAGCTATTATTTCTTCTGCTCGTATACCTTTCGCTTCTACACGTTATACCTCTCCTCCTTTCAATTTCTAGAGGTCGATCACAGGGAAAAGAAAAACCTGACTTTACCCCTTTTTATTAAGAAATATTTAATAAGTTAATATTTATTTATAAGGTGGAATAACTTTAACCTAATTAATTATTCATGGTTTAAATGCTTTCATAGTATGATTCTGAATATTTTACATTAACAAGTCTGTTTAACAAAATTGAATCCATTTTTAAACAAAACATCTTCGACAACGTAATATAATATATGAAGTTGAGTTATTGTGCTAGACACACTAATTTATTTATATAATAATAAAAAAAATACATCAATTCTTGGTTAATTAATCTATTGAAACTTTTTTATCGGGGTAAATATAATTTCAAAAAAATAGATCATTATGTGTAAGGTAGTAGTAACGGTGCCAAAAAAAAAAAAAAAAAACCTTGGAACTTCTACCGCTGTCTGTTTATTTATGTATAGGCTGTGTACATAAGTAAGATACAGCTTTATAAGAAAATACTCTGTACAAAAAGATAAATCATCAAAACTTTGTTGTAAGAGGATTCCAGTCAAGGGTTATATAACCACATATATTTGCTATCTCGTTTTTATTTTGTTTAATAATTAGAGTAATAGTAATTCTTAAGAAATCACAGAAATTAATTAGGAAAAAACAGATATTTGTTTAATTATAGATCTCTAATTGACATAAACAAATACCGGAATACATAAAATTTTTTAAAAAGATACAACTTAGGATACAGGTAAAAATACACTGATTTTACTAAATCGTAATAAGTAAACAAACACCTCGCATAGATCAGTAATAATTTTATATATACGTATCTATTTATTTTCCTTCTTTATAGAATTACTGGTTAAAGACACCAGAAAAAAGTAAGATTGCCAATTGTGTAATTCAAACAAGACTCCGAAAATGCATGTTACTTAAGTGAGCCACAATTCGTATTGTACCATTTTTGTTTATTAAAAGAAACAAAATATAAGGTAACGAAGCATGGATAATGTGTATTTTGTTCAGTATATCCTTTACTGTTAAAATTCTGTAGACCTCAAAAGTAAAAGACAATCTGTTTGACCTTCTAAAGAACAAAAAAAAAAATCCGAATTTTTCTTCTATTATTATAAAATATTTCTACAATACAGCGAAATACAAACTTTTTTGAGAAGGAAATTAAAAATTAAAAAAGAATACTCGATGTAAATAATTGACTGCGAACAATTAAGAAGTAAAAAATTTATTGCAAATTATCTTAAAATTTTAAAAAATAACGCAATTAAGTTAATGTGTCAGTATTCATTTATAGATATTAACAGCGCAAATGAATCAAGTAGAGTTTTTGATCTGTTCAAAAAGACACCTAACCACATAATTTACTATTATTCAAGATTTTAAAGTCCGTGACATTACGATTTTCAGAATTTAATTTAATATCAATTTAAAAAAAAAAAATAATGTTTTATAACATTATTTGTTTTATAACAAAATTATTTGACTGTTAACTATTTGGTTTTTAAATTTGACTGAAGAGGCTGAATTTTTGTTGCAAAAAAGTATTGTAACTGTTTTTTTTTTTTTATAAAATCCGTCTTCAGTCTTTTTACAAGTTTTACGTAATCTTTCAGAAATTTCTCTTATATTTTAAAGAGCTAGAGATAATATTATTATCTTGATTATTAGTCATCACTGAGTAACCAATATTAAAAAAATTATAATAAGAAGTAAACGGTTTTTTTTTTACTACACCAAAAGCGCAAATCCTCCTTAAGTAATTACCAAAGTGCACACCTTATTATTCGTAATATTATCGTACACATACATTCTAAGAAGAAGAAGAAGTTTCTGCTAATAAACTAATTCCTTATAACTTTAAAACTCCTGGAGTGGTATAGCTATGTCCTACATTACTCTGAGATAGTCAAATCCAATCGGGATAGTTAATTTTTCAGGCTAGAAAAAATATAAACTTACGTACAAAGTATAGGATAAATCGATGAACATGTTATCTGCTGTATCAAAAATCGTAGGTGTACTTTGTTCTTAATAGTAGTTTGAGGAGTAAGGATATACAATTAAAATACACTTTCTTTAATTAAATTTACTATGTTAATGTTTGACATGACAATCATTTTAACACAAAATTTGGTATTTAGTTTCATTTATTGCTTTTTAACATAGAATAAAGTTAAATTACAATAATTACTAGAAATGACCAATTGTTATATATAGGTAAATTTCAGTAACTATATTATGTGTAATTAAATTAATTTAGGAGGGATTTAAGATTTCCTAAAAGGATTGTATTTAGTGAGACCTTCTGAAAGATAATTTATTTGTGTTGTTAGGGAAGGGGGATCTTTTTTTAGAGAGTTTCAAATTTCCTGAATGAAAAAGAGTGTCTTAGTATTTAATCCCTCGGAATGAGTCTAGTAAAAAAAAATTATATGAAAAATTTTCAGTTGTTTAAACTTTAAATACCTTTAGAAATCAGTTTTTAAACTCTTGGGAGAGATTTAATTCTATTCTGGGAAGAAATGTATTACAATTTACTTGCCTTCTTTCTAAAAGTATTGGAGAGAATAAAAAGCTTATCGGTCCTATACTTAAAAGAAACATTTTGATTTTCACATCCCCTTAATAGAGAAGGAAAACATATGTACGCAACCCGGTAACAAATGAAAAGACCTAATATTTCCTGGTAAAAAGAACCTCTTAAAGGATTCCAATGACTTCCTTCAAGGTTGATAAGAAGGAGAAAGGGTACCCTATCGTTCTTGGTATGAAAATCAACACAAAGACTGCTGAATCATTAACAGTTAACGGCACCCACTTCATTATTCAACAGTTCACTATCATCAGTGGTAATATAATGTGTATATACACATATTATTATTATATTATTTTATTTTTGTATTATCATTCAATCTGTCTATCGGAAAAAATCATATAAGTCAATTAACAAATATAATGTTTATAGTTATGATTTTTCATAGAAACTATTTGTTAACTTACTATCGAAATCTACAGAAAAAGTTGAAAACCGATATTATCTTCTTTTTTTCCCAGTTAACACTAAAGCATAGCCTGATAAAAAAAATGTTAAGAAAACTCCATATTCATTGTTTATAACCTTTTTATTTCATTATAACAACAACAGTTCAGTAGTAATACGTTCGCCCTAAACAGATACAGAACAGAACATAAAAATAATCAGGTAATCTTTTGAAACAACCGATAAATAATGAAAATGGAAATAATGAAGTTGCACAGGTTTTTGAAAGGCACTTTTTTTATGGTATTCTCATCTCATAAAAATTTAGTTGTAATTTATCTTTTCAAGAGATGAATGTCAATGATTTATATAAAATAAATATTTCATTACCCTATGAACTGAGTTAGAGCATCGTTTTACGTACGTTACCACCATAAATCTTTTTAAAGGTTATTGCGCTTATCATAAGATTGGTTTTGTGTTAGCTATAAGCGTTTTAAAGGCAATTTGGAAGGGTTAGGATTTGAGGGATAAGGGCTTACTGCAGCACAGCTGCTCTTCTATATAAATAACGATACCTTTTAAAGAGGAATGTGAAGGAAGAAGACAGAAACAATGAAAATAAAGAGTGATGGGAGAAAGCGCTTTGAGATATTCTATATCACACATTATGCGTTTAACTTCTCTTCATTATTTTGACTTTAGTTTATTATGTTTCTTTAAAACTAAAACGTTATTTTTAATCAGTTATATATTTTCTGGTCTAAAAGCTTCAGTTGGGAATCTAAGTAGCTTTTAGTAATATAAGTTATACCTTTTGTAATCTAAGCTAATTTAAATAAAATATTTGACTTAAAGTAAGATAATATTTAAAAAAAAAAACACGGAATATAATAATTTGAATAAACTAAAAGCAATCTTTTATTAAATTATGAAAAATTCAAATATAAGAATTAATTTGATCTTCTAAAGTATATTTCGGAAGATACTTCTTAATTATATACCAATAATATTAGATCAAAATAAATCCTTTTTCTCAAAATTGGCTTTTGAAAAATTTACCCATTAATAATTACTAAAAATATTACACTACTTTTTTTTTTTTTTTTTTTTTTTATGATTTGTATTAGAATATTGTTTAACGTGATAAAAAATTTGCTTTTTACGATAGGAAGGATATATTGGATAAAAATTACAGTTGAAAAGTATTGCCAAATAGATAGTTAAAATTGAATGATATCTAAGATGTTATTAATCTTTATTATTTTTTTATTACTATTCTGAAAGATAACCATCACACTAATATTATTATTGTTAGTATTACTATTATTATAACGATACGATTGAAGGAGATAGATGAGAAGTGTGAAACTTTCTCAGATGGATGTCCTAAAATTTAATTTTATTGATTTGATCTCCATCAGAGAGAAATATTCGTTTTGTTAAATCTTCAGGTTCGTTCAACTCAATTTGATCTTATTTTCATAAAAAAAGATACTAAGGGAAATTTTGGTGTTAATGTAAACACTGATTTAAAAGAACCTATATGTCCTATGCGCTCGTATAGACGTTTTAAATGGAAAAGAGACAGATTCTGACTGTACGCCAACAAATAGATATCTACTAGAATCCAATCAATATTACATACCAGCAATATTTACATGCTGGTTTTAGCGCTTTACTTCTTCGAGTCTAAGAAGAAATTTATAAGAGCGGTAAGGCATGAGATCCCGGCAGTAAACCTGCCAACTCTAGGGGCGAACAATCTGGACTTTTCTCCGGGGCGCCACTACATATAGATTTTTTCGTTCATACAAATTTACAGTGCGTAGCGTATTTATATTGTTTACGTTTAAAAGCTAAAAATATATATATTATCATTAAAAAATTAAGGCAAAATTTGTAAAGGACGCTGCTTGAACTTGTTTAAACTTGCATATACTTCTCTGAACAGAATAGCATTAGCACTCGAGCAAACTGTGTTTGAACATTACCAATTATAAAAGAGGGGTTTCATTACACAATAGGATTATTCTTGCTATTACGTCGATAATGATGGCAAGTGGATCATAAAATTTACTTCAGTGCGATTTCTTATTTTTTAAAGGTAAGTACATCTATAAATCGATTATAAGGTAATAAGTAAGGTAAATCAATTATCGAATTAAATCAATAAAACCGTTTTTAAATAAAATAGATATTTATTTTATCCAAAAAGGCTATTTACTGGATCAGTAAAATTTTGTATCAAATCTGAATGTATTCTATAGCTATAATTATTTATATTTTTGTTTTATGAAAATAACACTGGTCACAAAATATTACTTTTTTTGTCAAAAAAATTATATTTGTACATATTAGTATTTTTTACGCAGAATTTAAAAGTGTAACTGATTTTAATTATCACGTAAGGTTTTTGAGTAACGAGCGGTTTAAATGTTTTAGCTTTTTTACACAATATAATAAAGTACATGCCTACCTAGATAATGGAAGTGTAAGTTTTCTTGCCATATTTTCTTTTTTTGTTGTATTCTATTTCAAGTATATCCCTTTTAAGCGTCTAACAACAATCTGCAAGCATGTTTGCACCTCACTTTCGCTGATATCGTTTTTCTATAGTTGAAATATCCTGATGGAACCTTTCTCCATGTTTGTTGCTCACTGCTCCAAGATTTTCTGGAAAGAAATCCAGGTGGGAATGCAAAAAATAGATTTTCTGTATGATGTTAAAAGATGATCTACTAATTCTTTTTAACTTTTTTTTTCTTATGATTTTTTAACTTTTTTTGCAGACACTCATGAATGATGTCCAAGCAGATTTCTCGGCCTCATTCAATTGATTGTGAAAGTTGTCATCAGTTCCCGTATGTGTGATCCTATGAATAATCCTTCTTTAATCTTAGCTTCCCTGATTCTGGGGAACTTATTTTTTAAATAAGCAAATCCTGACCCATTTCGATCCATAGGTTTGAAAAAGTTCTTAGTAAGACCAATTTTTGTGTGAAGTGGAAAAAAGTACACTTTGTTGAATCAATCAACCTTGACCATGTACGGGTTGTAAAAAAACAACATCGAGGCTCCGTTTTTCAACAACTTCGCCTGACTCATCTTGGACAACACAGGCACCCTGGACATTTAGTTGACCGAACCTAACCATCAAAATGGTTGAAATAATCTTTTTTTTTTTTTTAACCTCCGGAAACACAATTATTACATCAGAGGATGAAGATGAATGATGTTTAGCATGTGTGAAAATGACATGCCTGACCGGGATTTGAACCCGGGACCTTCTGATGAAAGGCCGAGAAGCTACCACTCGCGCCGGTCGGCTAAGGCCTCCATGGCGCGAAATAACCTAACCATTAAGATGGTTAATTAATTAACCTAACCGTCAAGATAGAGGCTCCGGTTTCCCAAAAACCGGAGCCTCTTTTGAGAAAGTCGTTACGCTTGTTGTCCTCATCAACACAATGCGCCCAGACCGAAGCTTGCTTGCAAAACTTGGGCCTATGGCCGAAACGAAAACATTTGAAGCAGCGTTGTACTTCAAGATGTTTCTTGAT
>JAAAKQ030115396.1:0-13938 GCA_010016005.3 Zanna intricata
CCGGGTATGTTTTCTTCTCGCACATCCAAACATATATTTATATATATATATATATATATATATATATATATATATATATATATATAAAGAGTGAGAGAGCTCAGTAGGCTGGTCTAGTGGTTAACTAGTCGTTGTAGATCAGTTGTTCAATAGATGTTTTCTAAGTCCAAGGCTCTGATGGTCAAATCCTAGCAAAGGTTAATTGCTTTTGTATGGTTGATATTTTATTACTAGATAGTGAATACCGGTGTACTTTGGTGGTTGAGATTCAGTTAACCATATATCTCAGGAGTAGCCAGAGTCAGTAAAAACTACATTTCAGTTACATATTGTCCTCATCTTATTACATTGTGAGGAGGTTGCTTATTGCTTGCCAGTTTTACAAATTGCAATGTAGACATTAGGAAAATAAAGAAAAAAAAATATATATGTATTTAACAAATTTTTAGTTGGAATATTAATACATTAATAAAACAGAAAATATTAATGGAATATTCATAACTTCATGCAATTATTAACAAATTTTTACGTTGTTTTATATAATTAATTTTCGTTGAGTCTAGGAAAAAAGACTAAATATCTAGCATGAGATATTCCGTAAACCGGCAGAACGTTAATAGAAAAGTCACCCGGTACAACGAAATAAAACGAACGTTTTAATAATAAATAAAACATGCAGCAGGATATAGTGCAAATAAATAATTTTATTAACTATGTACACAAAGAGACTGTATATAATATTTATAAAGAATATATGAAAAGATAGAAATTAATGTATTACGTCTTAAGTAAGGTTAGAGAGAATATATATAATAAATTAAGGAGACTATCTATATATATTTATTTATAAAGAATATATAAAAAAAATTATTAATTAATGTATGAGTTAAAGGAGGTCAGAAAGAATAGTTACATATATATAATATATTTTTTTTAGTCGTTTTATTTATAGTCCCCATAGACAATCAAAGCCATTAGCGAGTTATCAGTGTAATGTAACAGTAATGGTAAATTTGCAGTTTTGAACAAACTCAGGTAAACTTCTCCTGAGACATTGTGTTAATTAAAACCTAACCACCAAATAACACTGATATCCACGATCTAGTATTCAAATCCCAATAAAAGTAAACTATCTTTATTACGATTTGAACCTGAAAACTTCAACTTCAAAATTAGCTAATTTACGTCGAGGAGTTTACCACTAGACTAACCCGGTGGGTTTATAATAGTAAATTAATTTTACCTTAATATTATGAATGTATTACCTAGACAGAGAATTAATTTTTTTTTCCTAGCTTACCTAATCTTCTTTAGGGTTACCGGGAAAGGATTTAGTGACAATTTTATGATTGTATATCCGGATATTAACCACTAAATAAAATTTCATACACAAATGTTTAATGCGTGAAAATGTCTGATTAGAACGTGGAAACTTTAGAATAAAAAATCTAAACGCTACCGTCTCTCTATTGAAATCTATTAAAGTTTAGACAAGGATAATATTTTTTATAATACTCTTTTACAAAGAGTTTGATAGAAAATTTAATAAAATAGGATAATTAGAATATTAAAAATGTATCTTTGTTTATCGCCTTTGGAACTAATTATTTCGTAACATGATAAGACTACTGTTATAAGAAAAAAATTGCTAAATGAAATCAGATCTATAATGATAAAAAATTGAAATAATTATATAAATCAGTCTTTTGATTAACTAATACGCAATTGGAACATGATTTATTTATGTAAAAATTTATTTGGAAAATTTGTATTTTATTCAATAGTTTTTATAATAATACTAGAAACATCTATTCGCATTTTCTTATTTTGTATGGAATAAAAACAACTGAAGTTTTCTTTAGTTATGAAATAGAAGTAATTTTCTCTCCATTTTAATGGTATGAATATATAAAGTAATTCATAACTGTTTATTTATATAACAACAGAAAAAATAATTCTAAAGATAAAGTGGAAAATATAATAATGATGAAATGTTTGTATTTCTTGAGACTGTTAATTCGTTGGGTTTTTTGAAAGTGGAATTAATTTTTTTTTCTTCTTTAATTTTTTCTAATCTGGATAACTATAGAGTTAGGTTTTATATATTCCAACTTTTTTTTTCTCTTTGACGTTATGTTTTAAATTTTTTTTTCACAACTCTTTTGGAATTCATTTAAATCTGAAGAATAAAAAATGTTTTTCATACTTAAAATATTAATTATTTTTATAAAATTTAAACATTAAGTAATAAAGATTGTTAACATAAATATTGTGGATATTTCATCCTCAGCTGATTACAAAACACAAATATATCAATATATTGTATATAATTAATTATATTAAGTTTATTAAATTATTATAATTTTATATTAATTAGAAATATTTTACTTCTTCTTTTTAATTTTTATTAAAATCTTAAGTTTTGACTATTCCTGTTAGAAGGAATTATTTCTCACTCCAAATTTTATATTTTTGGCGATTAGAGATTCCGTAAATACAAAAATATTAACATTTTGTTTAAAAACTTTTGTAGTTAGAAATTTTAGATGATATTTATTATCCCAAATGCGATATTCTACAAGAATGGTGTGACTAATTCCAATGAATTTTTAGTTAGAAGTTTGATAATGGAAAAAGTTTAATTTTATGAAAAATTTTATAATATCGCGTTTCAGGTGAGAGATGCTTGTGTACGATAACATATTTTAAAAAGAATTCAAATTTGTGAAAATTTTAGTCGTAATTATTTCTATCAATTTAGATAAATGATTTGCTTTCACCTACTTCGTCCAAAGTTTGATAAACAGATCATAACGTACAAATTCCGTTGTGTAAATTGTTACCTAAATGATTTACCGGCGTTATTCATTTTCTGTTATCATATCTGGGTAAAACTGGCTATATGTACAATAGATTAGATCTATGGATTGTAGAATAGGATAAATGAATATCTCTTCTAGAGAGTACATTAAGAAATATAATGTACTGATACAATCGGTTCAATGACGGTGGGTGTTTTGCCGTTTGGTAGGCCTCAGCATATAAGCATCCTCCTTGCAGATCCTTTCAATCTTCCAACAGCCTGTTCGCCTGCCTATACTTTCTTTTCACTTGATATCATTAATTAATTTAAACTATTCTTTACAAGTGATGTTAGTGGTGATACACAGCATTTTTCTCGTATCTACCACCTAGCCAAACTCCTATTAATTTCATCCCAGATTCGTACTCTTACAATTGATGCAGTAAAGATTCTTTATGAAGAAACATTCCTTCCAACCAAACTCTTTTTGAGAATGTAAAGTTCCAGTACATTCTCGTTGAAGATTTTTAAAAACTTTATTGCCCAATCGGGCATGAAAAAATCTTTTCCTGTAACAATACTTATGATTAATTTGATTACTATAATTTTTTTTTTAACTCCAAAACCACTGTTAGGTATATATCTATGATATACCTAACAGGATCAGATAAATGAATTGTAATCAGGAGGATCAGATGAATGAATTGTAATGTGTGTGAAAAATGCCATGCCTGGCCGGGATTCGAACCCCGGGACATCCGGATGAAAGACCGAGACGCTACCATTCGCGCCACGGAGGCCGGCGGTATTACTATAATTAGTTAACACGAAGCATACAAATTTCAATTTTTTTTTTGTTAAATGGATATATACATAGAATTAACAAATAAATTTTTATATAAAATAAAAAAAAATTTTCCAAGAATTGTTTATTATTAGTAATTTAGTATCTTAAAATGGGCAATTAATATTTCCGCCAGTTGACAAAAATGTAATACGGGAAGTCACCAACTTAAGTTTTACCGTTTTTAAAAAAAATGAATGGTAAAGTAATTATTATCTTATCAAAATTTGACTTGGTGCCCTACAGTGTGAGAACCGATTTTAACAAAAGATGATGATGATGATGTTGCTAATTTTTATAATCCCAAACAGAATGGGAGTACATAACGTTTATTCTTTGAAATATTTTTTATCTTATATTGTTTAAAGATTCAGCCTGATTGCACCATGACAGTCAAACGCAGTGTCAGTTATTACCTTGGTAATGCAAAAGCATTATTTCTTATAATCCAAAAGCATTAATTCTTCTACCCAAATATCACCGTTGTCAAAGGAACAAGACTTAGGGCGGTTTTCCCACCACATTTTTATTGATCAATAAACTCCAGCACATCGGTTTGAGACACAAATTATTTTGCATTTTTAAAAATTAAAAACAAATTATTTTTATAATCTTTTTTTTTAAATATTTTATTTATAGTCGCATCAACAATTAAAGTCATTAGTAATGTAATGTAACTGTACCAGTAAATGTGTAGTCTTGAAGAAACTCAGATCGACATTTCCTGAGACGTTTAATTAGTTGAAATTAACCTTTTATTACCTTGGCCGGCTCTGGCTCCGTGGCGGAGTGGTAGCGTCTCGGCCTTTCATCCGGTGGAATCCCGGTCAGGCATGGCATTTTTCACACACGCTACAATTCATTCATCTCATCCTCTGAAGATATACTTAACTGTGGTTCCCGAGGTTAATAATAAAAAAAAAAACCTTTTATTTCCTTATCAAGAAGGTAATAAAACTTAGGAAAAAATTCGCTTTCGGATATTTTGTAAACTTTTTCGCCTTAAGGAGGATGTTTTAAAAATCGAATAGAATTATCATTCTCCTGTAATTAAGATTTAATTATTACACCTTCATTTTAGCTTTTACATCCTACCAAAGCTTTTACATTAACTCGTTCCAGAAATATTATTAAGATTTATTAATTATCCAGATATATTAAAGTAACACACCCACACATTCACATTTTGTAAAGGATTTTGATTTTTTATGCCGCTCTGAAACACAAAATTTATATATTCAGACCATTTTTGACACGATAGTAGTACTTTTCCTCTATTATACATTCTAGTAACCGGAAATGTTAAACTCACAAATAAATAAATTATCATAATATTAACACGATAATCTATTTATAATATATTAATAATGTTCATATTATAATTATAATAATAATATATTATAATTTATTTATAATATTATTAAAAGATGTATTCTTGGATACTTAATCAGGTGATTTTTATTTTTTTAATTAATATATTAGAGGAAATTAGAAAATAAGTATTTTCGAAATTGGGCGTAATAAATATAAGCGAATAAGAGAAAGTAAGAGAGAAATACAGTTGTGGGAAACAGCATGCAAGCAAGAAGATGCATATCATTGGCAGGTGTGGAGGACCTAGGCAGAGTCCCAAAGGCACAGATCCTCAAGCTGGAAATGAAGACAAATGGCGCAATGGAGAAGGGCTGATTTACTGCTACAATCTCAACCCAGCAACCTGCAAACCTAACACTCTCAAACTGCAGTACACCTTCTAAATCTAAAGAATTATCGTTTCAGAGACGATAATATAAAAAATAAAATTACTAAAATAAATTTTTTTTATAAATTATTAACTCTTTAAAAGACTCATATATGTATGCATAATAAAATAACTATACTAGAGTAAATTTAGATTACGCAATTGGTTCAGGAATTAAGGTAAGTGGTTATTGGGAAAGAAGTAATTTAGAGTAAGCTAAAATATTTAAAAAGAAGGTTTAAAATAAAACATTGTTAAAAATAATAAAAAAGATCTTATGGTTAAATGTAAAATCAAAACCTTACTGATAAGAAAAATCTCTTAAATTTTTTCCTTTTGGACTGCTCGTAGTTTTTATTTATTTTTTTTATATTTTATTTTTTTTGTTTCAGCGTTAAGTTTTTTTATAAACATCAGATTACCGGATTTTTTTCTATACTGATACGTACGTTTATTTTGTTATGTTTAGGATTATTTTATTCTCTTAATTACAAACATATTTTACCAATTTGCTGTATATCTACTAATGATTACGTTTTAATACACAAAATGATAATTTCGCTTTATATGTTTACATTTTACAAACAATTTTTCAGTCGTTATTTTACTGTATTGTATATTTGAAAATACATTGCTATAAACAGTTTTTAATATTATAATTCCTGTTATCACTTCATTCAATCGATTTAGCGTGCATAATTCCTAACATAATAATATATTACTTTTATGTGAGTCAAATATTGTTACATTTTACATAATTATAATTATGCTATTTCATTTAAAAAAGAAAGAAAACTGTTTTGTTTGGAATAATGTTTTATTGACTCAATTACATATTAATATTGTAGGATACGTACATGTTTTTATGTCTCGCCTTTTGAGAGAAAACCGGGACATTTCTTCCTAATTTAGTAGTTTCACTTTATACTTTAGCATGTCACAATAAGGTTCACCGTTGATTGTACATTTTTCTTTCAAATAATTGCAGTAAATTGAGCCTCATTATTCCAAAACATTGATATCACACTTTACTGGATGACGCATAGGTTTTGAATTTTTTGTAGGGAACGATATCCAGATGTTTATTTCATACTCTGATGTTTTTAATTGCTGCTCAAAATGATGAATCTACGTTTCATCATAAAGTATTATGCTATCCAAAAAAAAATAACCTTCTTCTAAAAACCGTCGTTTAAGTTTCGTAAAATTGTGAATTAGGGTATTTTTATGATTTTAAGACAACCGTCTTGGAACTCATCTTGAAGGCGTTTTGCGATGATTCAGCTTATCATGGAAATATAATACCGACACTCGCATTACAAATTTCATTTATTTCCCAAATTTTTTTATTCATCTCTACATAGAAATAAGATCTTAATTCGATTTTGCAAAGCGTCAGTCGAACCTCTACCGGTCTTGCGCTAAATCGAGGACTGCCCGATTTAAGCTGTATGATTCACTGCTTATATACTACAATATTCGCGAGTGAATTTCAACTGACACCTCCATACAATAAAAATCTTATCACATCACGCTGTTCTTCCGTAATACATGATTCAATCAGAACAGATAGTTTTAAATAAACAGAAGTTTTGGAAATATTTTTTTTAAACGATTAATATTTTCTACCTTAAGGAAGCCAACATCAAACCTGTTTAAGTTGATTCTCTTAAAAGGTTTTTCTACTCTGGCTTTCGTATATTTTAATAAAAATAAAAGATTAATAAAAACAAATTTCTTCTGCTAAGGTGTGGTGAAAAGTGAATAAATTTTTTTTTAAGTAATAGAACATAAAATTGATTTGATTGTAATTTCTGCCTTTCCTAGCACTGTCACTAACTTTGGTATTTGAACGTGTGAATTCGACCTACGAATAGAATGATGGTTTTAGGAAAGGCTGAAAATAACACTAAAATCAATTATGATAATCCTGTCGGAAATATAAAATATTATGAAAAAAATGTATAGTCGTAATTATCTTAATTAGCTTATAAATAAATAATTTCTATGATTTTTTTTTCACGAGTGTCCAAAAAAGAGTGCAATACGTTTAGGGTGTATGTATGTATGTATGCATGTTTTATTTGTTTGTTCCACTGCAGCAGCTCAACGGCCGAACCGATTTAGATATATGATCCCGCGTCCCTAGTTACTGTAAGTGTCACAGGTAATATACGTGGATATATATTTATATATAAATATATATATATATGTGTGTGTGTGTGTGTGTGTGTGTGTGTGTGTGTAGTAGTAGTAGTAGTAGTAGTAGTAGTAGTAGTAGTGGAGATTTTCTGTCTGAAGCACCAAATTTATTGGATTGAATTAATGAACTGTAACGTGTGAGCCTGTATCACTGTGTTAGCTGAGTTTGAACTGAACAATTCAAATTAATCGAATAAATAATATTACAAAAATAATACGTGGAATTAAATTTAGGTTAAATAAAGTAATATTAAATAAAAATTTATTTAATAATAATGGACTTCCGTGGGGACTGCATGTAAGGCTAATTACAGTGGTGAGGTATGCAACCCCCCCAGTAATGAGGTAAAGCAACTCGTGGGGGGCTCGACGAATCACCATCAACTAGTAACAAACGGGGTGTCACTGGGGCGCTGTTCCGGGAGGTAAGACCGATTGATCTTATTATTTCTCTGTAAACAATTGTCCGATTTTAAAATTAAAACGAAGTATTTTGTTAATAGGTTGAAGGCTAACTTTTGCATGCATCAGGTACACTCTAGATCTAACAAATCATGGTTATTCGTAAATATTGTTCATCATTGCAACCAGTCTCAATTTTCAAAATTAAAAGGAGTTATTTGCTACCAAACCACAACAAAAATTAACTCAGAAAAATCGAGTGACTTGCGATACTCCGGAGTTGTCCGGGGTTCTCAGGTTGAGCCGGGTGAGGTCCCACAAACGATCTTTATAGAGTTTGATGACAGTACGATTGATAGTACGACGGTAACGCTGTCAGCATTGGATTCAGAATCCTCCCATTGGATTCAGAATTTAATGTTTTAGGGGAAGAAGGAAAACTGAATCGGCGTATGCTACCATTATTAATGGACTGTGACGGTGCATAAACTACAAAGGACTATCCCACATAGAACTGTCGTAGATCTGAACACTCCTATTTTTAGCAAGGTCCAACCTACGTAGCACTTAGCGCTACGTAGCGCGTGAGACAATTGGAGAGTTTTACTAATAGTTGTTTGGATCCCTGAATAGTTGTTTGCTATATCATTCATACCATAAAATGTCTCTCGAAGAACTCGGTCACTTGAGAAATCTGAAATTTAGATTAGTATACGCCAATTAAATAAATAAATTGAAACGTTTTAGTTTCCTCATTTGGCTCAGTTCCTGAAACACGTTATATCTATAAATTTTCGAATAGTGAATTTTCTCGGTGATCACTAAAATGTTTTAAATAATAAAAACGATTATAAAAATTAAAAAAGACGACTGCAAAAAATTAATAAAATGAATAAGTTTAACTAATAAACGACAATAAATCGAACCCAAAAAAAATAAGACAAAGTATGGACGTAAAAGACTAAACATCATTATGCAGTATTAAATAAAATAAAATAATGGGTGACCATTTAACCTTTACACAGTTTAAATATATTTTTTAAGTTGGAGAAATAGAGGACATTTAAGGTTGTTTAATGATTAAGTTCTCATCAGATTTTCATCGATAAGAAAATTTTGTCCTTCAGCGAAAATATTTAAATCCAGTTGGTAGGCTTTGAATAGTAATTTTTCTGTATTACAGAGCTCTAAATAAAAGTTTTTTCTATTAAAGAATCTCCCCTCCCCCGACTCCAATTACATATTTTCATTGAAGGACATAATTTTGTTACCAAGTGAAAATTTAATCAGTAGACAACAATTAATGCCTACAATTTATGCAACATGTAAAATATATTTAAACAAATTAAGACTGTCTGAAAGATGAGTAGTCTCCCGTTATTTTATTTAAATAAATATTGTGTAATGATGTTTAGTCTTTATTTCCATCCTTAATATAAATATATATATATATATAAATATATATTTTGTTTTGTTTTTTTTTTTTAGTTGGATTTATTGTCGTTTTTTTTTAGTTTAATTTATTAATTTTTTTAATAATATATATATAAATATATATTTTGTTTTGTTTTTTTTTTTAGTTGGATTTATTGTCGTTTTTTTTTTAGTTCAATTTATTAATTTTTTTTTGCAACTTTTTGGCAGTTGTTTTTCATTTTTATAGTAGTATTTTTATATTATCATTATTCATTAATACTTCTATAATAAGTGAAAACCTAACTTTAATAATTCATTATTCTAAAAATAAGTTATTTAAAAGCAGCAATTAAAATTTTTATCATAATTTTTATTTAAGTCTATTATAAAATGAAATTAAAAAAATATTTTTTGTGTTACTTTGAGTCATATTTACAACGTCTATAAAATAAAACATGTGTTTAGTTATACACTGTTAGCAAACATTTTTACAGAGTTTAAGTGTATAAAATGAATTAAACTATATTGCCTACGTAATATGTAAAACACATATGGAACGATCAAAATGGTTTTTATTTTTTTTTTTATTTTAGCTTTACTGACCTGACAACAAAATTTTGTAGAGAAACGAATGGTGCTTTTTCAGCTATTAATGTCAAATGCTTTGTTCAAAATGTAAATTGGATTGTATTGGAAATAGGAATTTAAAAGTGAATAATTAGCATAGTAGGTTTTACCGTTTCTACTCTTTTCGATAATGTCATGGAATCATGGAATGGTGTGAGAGAAACTGAATAGAACTGTGTTGATACCTAACCTAACCTATGTAGCTCGACGGATGAACAATTACAATCGCGTTGTTATTTGAGGGGGACGTAGAAGGGATACGGAAACGGAGGCTTAACAATCATTTTGCGTGCGTGAGTACAACAGTATGTATGTAATATGCATGTGTATAAAAGAGCAATGTACATACTCACTCTCTTCTTTCATTCCCTCACACACACTCTCTCTCTCTCTCTCTAGAGACAAAGAGAGGCGAATAGAATGAGATAGAAATGAAATGAACGTATGGAATGGCAGGGTATGATAGGTGGAAGGTGGAGGGTATTGCATGTTTTGCCTCGCTTAACAAAGAGATGCAATCAAATTACCCGATGTGGTCTAATTAGCCAATACCAATTATCATTTGAAGAATTACAGGACAAAGCGACTGGTTATTATTAACTATTCTATAAAATGACAAATAACAAACATCAAAGAGAATTTTTTATAAGCAATAATATAAATAGGCAAGATTGTTTTTATAGAATTTTAAAAATGTTCGTAAAAAGGCGATTTTACAATTTTCTTTTTTCTTCTTTGGTTAAAGAAATTAATAATTTTATTGAACAGAAAGAAACCAACACATGTTTGTAGATAAAAAAATAAAACAAATGATCCTTCAAGGAATTAATTTTCTTTTTCATTTCCATTTAAAATCAAAGTTTATAACATTTTATTTAAACTTCTGAAGTTACTTAAAATACTTCACTCTTACATTAATTAGTTAATTGTTATAGAAAGTTGAACAACTCATCATGAATTTTTTTAAAAGAAAAATTATTAAGATGTTTTATAAACTACAAAATCAAAAAGGTTAGGCGATCTTGTCTATAATATCGTTAAATAACACTATCTTTGAATAATGTCCAATTTTAATGAAAATTAGGAGCTTAATATTGATTTTAGTCTTGATAAAAACTTAAAGTACATATCAGTTCAAAATATGACTCTTCGGGGTACAAGTCGCCAAGATTTTTATAATTTTCTATCTTGATTTTCATTTTAATAATAAATAAATAAAATTCTTTATAGTGTTAATTAATTTTTGTTTTTACTATTTTCTTCCCTTTTTACCATTATTTTATTTATTTCAAAATATTATTATTTTTATTATTTCATTCTTTTATTTATTTCAAAATAAAATAACATTTTAAAACCAGTACAATCATGATGTATTTGAAATAGTCTACCGTATTATTTATTTTGATTTTTAACTCAATCCTACAGTTTTCAAATTGATCACAAGGTGTCAGTTTCAAAATATGGTAAATGAAGTGTTCATTACTTCTATGCATGGTATTTTTGTACATCTGTTGTGATTAAACGTATGTCTATAAAAAAATTTAATGTGGATACCACATTACTTTCTTGTACGAAAATTAAAAAATAATACTAAATTCTAAATTATAATTTTCTCATCTGGAGGTCCTAGGTTCGAATACCGGTCAGGCATGGCATTTTTCAGGTCATGGCCTCTGAAGATATACCTTAACGTTGGTTCCGGCAGCTAGGAAAAAAAAATTTATAATTTTCAATTAATATTAAATTATCAGATGTTTCACCAAATCTATTACATATACACATACAGTATGTAGTTCAACGTCTGTTTTTGCGTGGGACTGTTGTGTCTGGTGAGTTCTGGTGAGGATTTTTCTTGTACCGGGTATATTATATTGTAAACTAAACTATCTGTAGACTTTATTATATATTACTGTTTTCGTATTGTCTCAAGAAGGAATATTTTTACTCGGTTTCGTTTGTGAATAAGCGACATAACCTTCGATAGCGCGTTGTTATGGAACAGCTGCAAACTGTTACACCTAGCATCGGCAAATCATCGCATGTAAACAATAAACTACTGTTTCATGTAAACCCTAACCTACAAGGTAATAAAATACCAGGGCTTATAAAGTATAATGACAGAGATCCTCGGAAATCTGGGCGGCGTAAGTTAATTACAGATAACGTTGTCGATAAAATGAGTGACTTTTCAGGAGCAGAGAGTGAAAATAATATTACGAATCTTAGTGAAGTTAACCCTCCCTGCCACGCAATACCAGTATTGCGCATACAAAAAGAAAATTTCAGTTGAAAGAACTATGAAATTCCCGAAAATTGATTGATGAAATTAGGAAAATTTCCGAATATTTGATTTCTCCTTTTCAAATGTCCTAACAATAAGACACTTTACAATCCACGAGGTTTCTTCGTAATTAATAACGAAGTACATCCAACAAAAGCGATTGGGTATGATTTAATCACGGTCAGGTTCTTAAAGCATTATCTCGACAAGTTATACATTTAATCTCACTAATTTTTAATGATATTATTCGAATTGGTAATTTTCCTGGTCCTTGGAAAATTTCGCAAATAATTTTACACCAAAACCGGGTAAAGAACCAACAGATGTTAAATCTAATAGGCCTATCAGCCTGCTTCCAGTGCTCTCTATAGTGTTTGCAAAGCTCTTTTTAAAAAGAATGAAGCAGTTCGTAAATGATCAAATTCCAATTTATCAATATGGGTTTAGGGAGAAACATGCTACTCTGGAGCAAGCAAACAGAATTTAAAAAAATATAAATCATACTCTAGACAACAAAAAATACTGTTCAGCGGTTTTCCTCGATGTCAATTAAGCTTTTGACTAATTCTGGCACGTAGGGCTGCTCTATAAATTAAAAAAGGTGTTACGCATGTTTTCTATGTAGTGCTAAAATATTACCTAGAATATAGGTATTTTCAAATTAAACACGAAGAAGTTTTAACGGATTTGTTTCCAATAAAATCAGGAGTACATCAGGAAGCGTTCTCGGACCTATGTTATACATTCTGTTTACTGCCGTCTTGCCAATTATGACAGAGTCAGCCGTTGCTACGTTTGCTGATAATATTGCAATTCTTGCTGTCCATGAAAATCCAGCTACTGCATCTCATTATATTCAAGATTATCTATCTCTCTCTTCTCGAATCTTGGCTTACCAGGTGGAAAATAAAGATAAATGAAACAAGTTGAAGCACGTCACATTCAACCTTCAAATGGAAAACTGCCCAGCTGTTTCTATCTTTAATATTCCAAGTTCTCAACAATGTAAATGTTTAGGTTTTCATCTTGACCGGCGCCTTAAACGAGTAAAACATATCAAATCTATGTGAATTCAGTTAGACCTGAAGTTTAAAAACATGTCATTGGTTAATAACACATGTCAACATTGGCTAATAAGATACAGATATCAGATCTCATTAGAAAATAAATTATTGGTTTATAAGTCCATCTTGAAACCAATATGGACTTACGGGCTTCAATTGTGAGCTACGGCAAGCAATTCCAATATTAACATATTGAACGCTATCGGACAAAAACACTATGAAAAATGTTTAACATACCCTGGTATATAAGCATATATAATGATTTTAAATTATTAACCGTTAGGAAGAAATGTTTCTGATAAGTCAACGATATAAAGATCGATGGGATCGAAATCCAAATTATATGGCAGTCAATTTGTTGGATAACGCTATCAGCGATTTTTCAAAACTACAGAGAAACAATATTCTTGATTTTATATATTTCAAAATCGAAATTTCGATGTTTCACAGACCTTCTCTTTTTAGAAACCTCGATATTTCATGATCGTGGATACCGGTGTTCTTTGGTGGTTGGGTTTCAATTAACCACACTTCTCAGGAGTGGTCGACCTGAGATTG
>JAAAKQ030115407.1:0-55593 GCA_010016005.3 Zanna intricata
TTTTTTTTTTTTTTTTTTTTTTTTTTTTTTTTTTTTTTTTTTTTTTTTTTTTTTTTTTTTTTTTTTTTTTAATGTAATTCAGTTAATTCTATCCCTAATAATATTAATTCTATCCTGTGTTTACATTTTACCCCTATCAAAAGATATAGTTTCTTAATTGAAACATCTACTCATCAGATTATGCTTGATCCAGTTCTTCCTTCGTTCATTAATATTTTCTGCTGTATTTAATTGATTATGTCCGGTTCGTAGTATATAAATTATAATTATATTATTATATTATAGTATATAAATTATTTTAAAGAATAAAATATTTGTAAAGTATATTTAAAGGTTTGTATTTTTTTCTTCCGAAATCACAGTTTTCAAGTAATTATTATTTTATCAATTTATTTAGTTACTAGATCGGTATAAACGACTGGTGGTTAAAATATATTCCGAAATTTTGATTTTGAGAAGTTTCGAGTTTTTTATTGTTATATTGAACCTCATTTTCAGTTTTAATACAAAAGTGAGACAATTTTATGTTTTTTCTTTCGTTCGATAAGAAGCGATGAGTGAATGAAATGGGTTGAAAAAAATTTGGTACGAGAAAAGCATTCATCTGTAAAAAATAAAGATGAAGATGTGATTTAAATGAGTATTATTGAACAAAATTGAAAAAAGGAAGGAACGAAAGAAGAGAACGATGCACTACTTGCACGGTGTAACAATCAGGAGGTCCGACCGACCGCTTTAGCTAAGCCGAGCCGAACAGAGGCGAGCGGCTGGTTTGGAAACAACATTCCATCCATCCGACTTGCTCACTCTGATGATATCCCAATATATAATTTTACACATGATTTCAGATTCCTCCTGGTTTTTTTATTTTTTAAATTTTTATTTGTTTCTTTACCCGACGTTTCTTCGTGTGCGTGTTATCATTCTTCTGACATAAACGCGTATATTCAACTATGATTTTACTTAATCTTTCTCTCTCTGTTCATTTCTTTTTCCCCCTTATTCATCATTTTGTCTCATTCTGATCGAGCTACCTAACTTCCCGCGTTATTTCTTGGCAGCCGCTTTCTTCTATTACTCGCACAACAACTGCATTACTGCTAGTACTATTATTCAACTCCGTTCTAATTATTGCTTCTTTATCGAGCATGCACTGATCTCGTTTGAAAAAACTAATACATTTTTCTAATGAAAATACGTTCGTGATACGCAATCCCTTGTGTAATGTATTACGGTTCTTTTAATATCCTTTTGTGTTGTGATACCATACATTTTATCTTATGTTTTAATTTGAATACTACCATAATAATGTTTGTTACTGAATATCCAGTTTCATTAGATTTGTATAAGTTTAGTCTTTTCAGTTTTACATCTCTTAATCGATTTAAACAATGTTCAGTCTGTTATTGTATCAAAAGTTTTTTTTTTTTTGTACTTTTTTGGAATTTCATAGCCAGAATTTTTCACCTTTTTCTTCACGAATACTTTAGCATATAATTTGGTTTTATATAATTTATATATTTAACCTGAATTAAACGACGTTAGCGAGAAAACCGGATTGTTGGTTGTGTTGATATACGTACATTCGTGTACGATTCCGTATCCTGACGAATTGTACGTGTATCAGCATAACCTCTCTCTTTTTCTTTTTAGCCTCCGTAACCACCGTAAGGTAATTACGGTAGGGTTTTTCGGTGATTAATTGAAACCCAATCTCCAAACAACACCGGTATCCACGATCTAGTATTCAGATCCGTAAAAGCTTAACTGCCTTTACTAGGATTTGAACTTTAGAATCTTATTAGCATAAGCTTTGATTTTTTTTTAACCTCCGGGACCATCGTTAGGTATTGCCTCAGAGGATGAGATGAAGGACAATTTTCTAGTGTGTGAAAATGCCATGCCTGACGGGGATTCTCGAATCCGAGACCTATGAATGAAAGACCGAGACGCTACCACTAGCGCCACGGAGGCCGGCATATCAGCATAACCTAAATAAACATAACTACGCTCGCTTACTCCATAACTTCGCCTAATAAATGTTAAATTTACAAATTATAATTTTTTTTTGGCTGTGAAATTCCGAAAAATTACTGTTTATATTTTTCTCTTTTTTGGTAAATTCAAAAAGAGCTTGATTTCATAAAGCTACGTTTCGGAAGTCCTTATTTTCACCAATAACAATGTTTCAAAATTAAATCATTATTCACCACAGGGATTCAAGTAAATCTTGCTAATCATAAAATGTGTAAACATTTTCATCTATGATGATATATTTATTCCTGAACTGCGGTTCATAAGAGCAGTATGAACTTTTTTTACGAATTTAATATTATAAATGTAAGGGTTATTGATATTTCATGTTGGGTAGAGTAGGCGAAGTGCCTATCTGGTGAACCCGTAATTTCTAGTCATTTAAAAAAAAGAACGTTTTAGATTTTTAATTGTTTGAATTTATCGAACGCTTCCTTTCTGATTATACCGTATTTTTGTATTTATTTTCGTTTGATTTTCTACTTTAGCCTTAGTTCCAAAAAACCATTGTAGAATGTTAGGTTAATGAACATAAGATGATTGAGTGTTATTACTGTTTCGGTATTATTTTATTACGTAACCAGTGTAGTACAATACAGCCAATCGAACGGAACCGAAATTTTAACCTATAGTGTCCCAGAATCCTTATACACCTATCTCTTATACTCGGAAGAGGTTATAAGAGGATTTCCTCTTATACCTCTCCGAGTGGTAGAGCAAGTGTCACAGGAATACCCTCTATACTAGTATTTAATGAATTTGAGATAATAGATTAAAAGGGCCCTTTATTTACATTTACAAAAGGACCCTCTTACTCTGATTTATCGAATTACTATGTTCATTGTGTGATATTAAATAGATAGAATAAAATTAAGAAATATGTAAATAACGTTCGCATCGAGAAGAGTACCGAATAACTCCCTGCTAATGTATAGTAGTTCCTTATTGCAAGTATTATAACACTTGTAAATATTTTAAAGTTTATATATAAAAATTATACATTTAATAAAAACTAAAAAGTGTCTGCTTTTGTTAATATTAATTTGACTCGTTCAGAATCAGAGTTTTAGTCGTTGCTTTAATCTTATCACGGTTAATCATATTTTGATTACAACTTATCAATTTTTTCCTGGTTGTGCAGCTCTCTTTAGCTAGATTTATCTTCATTATTTCCCTGAAATTCCCATTGATTTGATATCTGGTAAATTTCCTGGAAAATCCAACTTCCTGAACCAGTTCTTTTAAAATATTTCTTTACCGTTCTGGAATTATAGCGTGATGGTGTGTTACAACCGAAATGTTATACTATTGTTATAACTGTTCGTCAGTGTTTCACTGTTGTAGAATCACTTTTCATTATTGGGCATAATTTTATTTTTCAGAATTCATCATACAGAATTAAGATATAGAAAGCCACGGTACGATATAAACATAATTTTTAATCTATAATTGGTAGATTGGAAGACAGTTTCCCTTGAATTCTTTGCGGTTGAATATGAAGACGTGGTGTTGCTTCTATCCGTAAAATGAGTTTCATCTGGAGAAAAACAAACTGTGCTACAATTTTTAGTTATTTTGTTATTTTTTTGCAGACTTTCCAAAGAAAAGTACAGTATTAATTTCGGTAGCGTGTGGATTGAAGGGGAATGAATATTTTTTACGTTTTGAGATATGAAGAGTATGAAAATACTATTTACTTAACTTGTGGTTCGAATCCCGATGAGGCATGGCATTTTCACACACGCTACATATCATTCATCTTCATCCTCTGATGTAATACTTAAATGTGGTTCCGATGGTTAAACAAGAAAAAAACCTTCCGTTTTGATTGCAATCGACTCAACCAAAAGTGTCCAAAAACGCCGAAAATCCAAAATAATTTGGATTTTTTTATTCTTTTTTAACTGCAGTAATAAACCGTCATTAAGAGCTTTCCAACGATATATCATAAGTGGTACTTATTTCCATTGGTTCCAGAGTTAGGTTCATGCTTTAAGAAGGCACATGCGTTCAAATCAGACTTCATCTCGTTTTCTCTTTTTTTAAACTATTTGTTTAAAAATCTTATATGTATTTATATATTACAACAATAAATAATAACAATAAAATAAAAAGAATAAATCAAATAAAATCAGAAGTTATTAGTGGAGTAACTTCATAATCTATAATTTAAATAACTTAAATTATAATTTATTGTAGTATCATTTTTGGATTTTCTAATTTAATTTTATCTCCATTAAAGTTTACTACAGTACTGAAAAATAGACCCTCACAAGAACAACATACACACTGAGGATTTTGAAGGACTTGACCGATTTTTAATAAATTGCAAAAAATTCTTCTTTTTTAGTTCATTACTCCTCTCATATTGTAAAACAATATTCTCCCTAAGTCGGAGTTTATCATAATTTCGTTTGTTTTTTGTTGCCGATCATCTAATCGCTCTTTGGTTTGATATAATTCTTCTGATCTTAATTTGTGTACACGTTCTCTATTTTTCAAATTCTCTCTCTTTATATTCATCATCCCCTCTTAAATTTTTTATTGTTTCATTGGTCTTAATGTTTTCTTTTTCTTTATGTTTAAAATCTTCTCTTAATCTTTTTGTTCTTTTTTCAGTTTTAATTTTCTTCCTCTTTG
The DNA here is from genome assembly GCA_010016005.3 of Zanna intricata. Lineage (NCBI taxonomy): Eukaryota > Metazoa > Arthropoda > Insecta > Hemiptera > Fulgoridae > Zanna > Zanna intricata. The sequence goes on from JAAAKQ030115407.1 coordinate 4,675, forward strand.
TATATTTAATCTTCTTTCTTTCAAATGAAATAAGTTAAATGAAGGGCAGCAAAAAATGTGTACATGAAATTTAATAGGCGTACAAGGAAATCATGTAGTCCACATCAAATTTTTATTGTATTGCGTTTGTGACGTGTAACTATTTTTTTTTTAAACATCAAAGATTTTTTTTTTTTTTTAAGTTTAGGTTAGAATGAGTTGATACTTTTTCTAAAGGAAACAAAATAAAATAATGAAAAGTCGATATTTGAATTTTTTTCAGTTAACAGCTATTTCTTTTAAGGTGTTTTGCATTGCTCACATGAACTCCGTCTAATGTTTTGGCGGTTCTAATTCTGTATTTATTTTCTGAGCTTGGATTTTATAACAGCATTCCCTCAAGAAGTATTGCATTGTCTCTTTGGCAAAAGTTTTTCCGCTACATTTTTTCTTTCTTGTCTTGAAGCAGAATAAGGAAAATGATCTTTTTTAAATCGAGTTAGTTTTAAACTTTACATCTATAATTATTTTCGCCTAATTCACGCACTCAGTTTCAGTCTGTATTTAAATAACGGATGGATATGTTCATAGTTTAATGATTTTATAAATTAAAATGAAAGCGCGCGATAGCAAATTATATTTCAATAAAGACCGTGATCGTAAAAAATAAATTATCTGGTCACCGACTTCTTTAAAATAAAAACAAACTCGTATTTGTGCAATCGTAGCATATTGCAAAAAAAGCACACGACAGCGATAATTGGTGCGTACACAACTTACAATTAAATTGTGAAGGGAGTTTTCAATAGTTATCCCTTTTTCAAAATTTGATTTAAAATTCTGTTGACAGTCCGGTTGGACCATTCTAATTATAATTTATAATAATATTTGAAGAAGAGTTTTTCTAATTGAACAACATATTGTATCTTAGGCAATAGAAACATGCGATATGATAAATAAAGTCGGCTACAAGATGTCAGCGTCATTACATTTTATACTGAGTGTTATTTATTATCGGTCTTCAATTTTAATCGGGGTCATGGCTTTTATTTATCTTACATGACATTTATGCGCTGACTTATACTAGTTGAGTTAAACGATAAAAAACGATTGTTTCTTCCTATTAATAGGTCAATCGATATAAACTAAAGAATTTTTTAAATATTGTTTATTTATATATGGGCGTGTGCGTTTGCTAGTACACGCCCTTGTGTTTACGTGAGAATAAGAAAAGGCTTAAATTCATCTTAAAATACTCGTATGTACGATAAGAAATCGCCTTGATATTTTGTCTTTTGACAGTCGATAGCATCTTCATTTGGAAGTGGAAAATAATATGTTTAATGAACCTCAAGTGATTTTTTCTGATGTTTATAAAAATATAATTTCATTTTATTTATTTGTTAATTCCACTGTTACGTCAATAATAATAATCATTATTCGCAACCGAGATTATTTCTTTTTTTAGGGACAAATATTTTTTAGCCGCATTTGTATTTTAATGTATAACAATTTTTCATTTTTTTTTTATTTTAAAAAATTCCAAGGTTATGTTACTGTAACTAAGTCGTAGATAAAGATCGACCTAAGATTTGATCCGCGTTGCCTTTTGTTGCGTTATTCGCTTAGAGTATAAAACACTACTTACGTTATTACTGTTATATCAGTTTATTTTTATTTATTTACATAGAATTAAAGCGTTACGTAGGACGTAGCTAATTTAACTTCACTTGGGGTTTCAATTAACCACACTTCTCAGGAGTGGTCGACCTGAGATAGTAAAAGAGTACACTTCATTCACATTCATACACATCATCCTCATTCATCCTCTGAAGTAATACCTTACGGTAGTTCCGGAGGCTAAACAGATAAAGAGAAGGAGAATTTAACTTCACTTAAATCGATAAATAAAAGTAAGGAATTTTTCTGTTATTTTCCAGTTTGAAAATGTAACCGTTCAAGGTTATCAGTAAATATTATCTGCTTTATTTTACTGTTAATTAATTACAACTTTACTGTGATATACTAAAATCCTTCTCTCTTTTTTTGTTTAGCCTCCGGAACACCTGTAAGATGTTCTTCAGATGATGAGTGAGGATGTACATAAATGAAGTGTAGTCTTGTACAGTGTCAGGTCGATGTTCCTGAGTAGTATAGTTAATTGAAACCCAACCACCAAAGAACACCGGTATCCATTATCTGGTATTCAAATCCGTATAAAAGTAAGTGCCTGTACTAGGATTTGAACCTTAGACTCTCGACTTCGAAATCAGCTGATTTGCGATGAAGAGTTTAATCAAATCAGACCAACCCGGTGGGTTAAGAAAAAAAAGAAACTGCTTTATAGGGATCTGTTGTTATAATATAAGAGATATCATTACTTTACGAAATATTTCTTTCTTTTTTTTATAATTACCTCCGTAAAATAGATAAACTGAGTATTTTATGTAAAAATAATTTTAAAGAAAAATAAGTAATTAATAACACATAATTAAAAAAACTAACAATTCTGACCTAAACCGCCATTACTTTTATAAATTTCGATAACTGGAAGACTGTTGATCAAGAAAAAATTAGTATCATATTAATAGGATAATATTTTTAGAATTTCATTTGCGTTTATAGAGGTATAAATATAGTTAAAAAAGTACCTTTCTAAAACGTTTTGTTGAAAATTTTCCTAATGAATTAAAATTTCGGTCGACGGAAAATTGATCAGGGAATGAATTAAGACCACTCATGATTTTTAACGTGATTATAAAGCGAATTGTTAAGCTTCAAAGTTGTAACGAAAATATAGTGCGAGTAATTTGCCTACAACTCGTTTTCAAGTGTCGATGGACGAGAAATAAGAGAGTATGAAGTTGGATATTGAGTTTGTATAACAGTTGTTTTATGTTTTAAACGGCTCAGTTCGTCGTTCAGTTTCAAATATATTTACTGATGTTCGTTTTTCGAAACATGACTTTCTAACGAGCTTCAAAATAATTATGTAATGACGTAAATAAAAGTTATTTTAACGGCAACACGTATAGCCTAATATTTCACTTCATTTTATAGGTTGTATCATTAAAGAAACTAAATTATTTTTCCTTACAAATTATTATAATTACGGAAACAAATGTTTAAATCGGGCTATTTAAACACATCTTCTGCAGAAATTTATTTTTATACATAATATCTTTCGTTGTAACGGGGAGTATTTAACGTTAAACTGATTACCTATTTCCTAGGGACTGAAAACATTCGTTTCAGAAAGGCTAATCATTATATAGCGGGTTCGCTGCGGTGGGGTTTTACTTTATACGTCTTGATTATTATTTTTTAAGTTTCATTATTCTATATTAATATATTTAAGTATATAACATTTGCAGCAGACTTATTTAAAAATCATTAAAACTTAAAAGGGCATTTAAATGTTCTATTTTTTTTTCTTTTAAGTTCATTAATATTGTAAAAATTATTTTTATAAATTAAAATATTGAATTACTTTAAGAACTTTTCAGAACATGTCTTCGGATCGGAACTTGTTTAGAAATAATTAAATTATTTAAGATAATGGAGGTAATTATTCTCCTATTATTAATTGATAATAAAATGAATTCAGATATATTTCTTTGGTTCGGAGTTCAAACAGATTCTTATTACAACGTAGCGAAAAATTTGTGAATTTTTATTATTATTACGATTTATTGTCGAGACGTATTTTTAATTCCTTTATTTTTTTCCGCTTTATTGTTTAGTTTCCATCTCTTCTTATTTACTGGACCGTTTGCCTCGTTTTACCTCCATTATTAAAGATATAAGCGATCGCAATTATATATTTGTATAACCGAAATATTTATCCTGAGATCGTTAGATTTCATAATAATTAATTTTTTTTTATGATTGATAATAATAAAATAAATTTTTTTAAGAATAAATTTATTAGTTCAATATAAAGAGAATTTTTTAAAACCAACATTTCTCACTTAATTTTTCAATTAAAATGATTTTATATATTAAAAAAATCAGGCTGAAAACCTATTTCCAGGCTAGGCTATTTTTATAGGCTTTTTTTGTGTGGGCCTTCTACAGGATGGATTGGGCTTTTTTTTGGTTATTCTGCTCGGAATGCTAGACAGTTAGTTATGTCATCGTGTCCCAAACTTGAGTCTCCTCTGAAAATTCCTCATGTTAGCGGGGGGGGGGGGGGAACTTTCCTAGGAATTTACTCACAGGAAAATCATTTTGAACTTCCTTCATTGCTTGATGATATATCTACGGGCCATTCCGAGTACAGTAAAAAAAAAAAAAAAAATCAGGCCGATTTGTCCAGTAGAACGTTTGACCGGACTGGAAATATGTTAGAGCGGGCATTTTATCTGTGGTATGAAAGGAAAAAGAAAACCAAGGGTTTGGTGGTGAGACGGGCTGAAAATGGAATAGCCTTTTTTTAGCCGATTTAAAAAAAAAAATAAATAACATTACTTTGTAAGATTAACGTTGTAATGCAGCGAGGGGCACCAGTAAGACTGCCGGTTGTGTTGAAAAAGAAAATTGATCTATAAGTTTCTACATAACTTCCTCCTTCAAAATAATAAATGCATAAGAGAAGATAGATTAACAAAAAACAAGAAAAAAATTCTTGTCGGTTACAAAAATCCTCTCTCTAAAATCGGAAAAAGTCTCGAGAAACTCATGCGAATAATTCGTAATCATTATCTACGAGCAGCGATATAGATGAGGTATTACTTAAAATATTCGAAGAATGGTGAAAATAAATATTTTTATTCTTCGATGTTGATACTCCACCTATATTGTTAGAATAGAAATAACATGTCCTAGTTGCTTCCTAGACTACTGGAAAAATGTTAATGTGTTTCCTTGGTTCAACGGGTGTTCGCATTAAAATAGTTTTTGTGCTTGCAGATTTCATTAATTCAAATGATTTTAAACTATGTTTACCCTGACTATTTTAGAACTACTAAACGGAATGATTTTTGATAAATCTGTTATTGTTTAACTGTTACAAATACAATACGAAAAAGTGATTATTTAAACAAAATTAATAGTAGTGATTGATTTTATGGTATTTCTATATTTATTATATATATCAGCGGTCATATATAATTACATCTTGTGTGTTTTATTATTTGTATTTACTTCAGTATTTATTGCTTTTTGTATACAAATATGTATATCTGTTCAGTTGTTGTATTGTATAAATAAAACAAATATAGCCAACAGGTAGTAATTTAATCTTTGGCATAAATATCGTAAACTGAATCGTTATACTTTGTTACGTCATCGTCAATGTTAAAAATTCCCTGGAGGCGATTTAATATACTGTGTACGCATGCAGTAAACTCCTTTATTCTTGTTTTACATTATTTTCTCATCTAATTTCGTTTTATATATACATATGTTGAGGATTTCCCTTAAAACGTTTGTACTTATTTAATGTTTTGATTTAATGTTTTACGTTTTGATATTTATTATACCTTCTTTCTTGCAGTATTTTTCTTCACTTTGCCGTACTGACATTCTTTTTTTACATTTTCCATAAACATTTTTAATGTATCCATTTGTTTGCCTTTTCCGTCTGATGAAACTATGTCTAGCGACGTTCGATAATTACATTATTTAGTTTAGTTAATTTAATGTATTTTCTATAATTTTCCTTCAAATTTTTTTTCAATATTTTATTGTAGTATTAAGAAAAGTTATTAGTCGCCTTTCAGTAGGACTTATATTTTTCAAATTACTTCCGGTGGTGATGGTAACAGTTATAAATAATGATATAGATTCCTCCCACTTAAAAATTTGTAGTACAGAGCTGGACACATTTTGATTTTAGTCTATTTCTTTTATTAATTTTACATTAGCTGTTTACATATTACGTCTACAAATGATGGTTGATCTTTGTTTTCAGTCCGTAAATGTGATAAAAATGGAAATATTGTTTTTTTATATGGTACAAATATAAGCCGCTCCGTGGCGCGAGTGGTAGCGTCTCAGCCTTTCATTCGGAGGTCCCGGGTTCGAATACCGGTCTCTCTTTTTCTGTTTAGCCCTCGGAACTACCGTAAGGTATTACTTAATATATATCAAGAAGATGATTTACTGTGATACACTAAAATCTTTCTCTCTTTTTCTGTTTAGCCTCCGGAACCACCGTAAGGTGTTCTTCAGATGATGAGTGAGGATGGTATGAATGTTAATGAAGTATAGTCTTGTACAATCTCAGGTCGACCATTCCTGAGAAGTGTGGTTAATTAAAACCCAACCACCAAAGAACACCGGTATCCACGATCTAGTATTCAAATCCGTATCGAAACCGGTCAGGCATGGCCTTTTTCACACGCTACAAATCATCCACATCTCATCCTCTGAAGTAATTCCTAACGGTGGTCCCGGAGGTTAAAATAAAAAAGAAAAAGGTACAAATGTAACCATGTCCCCGATTTTGCAAGAACAGCGTATTGAAATCATAAGAACGTATCATAAAAGAAAGGTATCGTAAAATTCATTACTTTTTCGTAGCTTTTGATCGTCCTTCTGAATAAGAATTTCAGATTCTGTGAAAAGATTTGAAAAAAAAAATGCGTCTGTTCACAGCAAACCGCACTCAAGGAGGCCAAAAACTGCACATTCTGCTGAAAATATTGCACTAGAAAATGTTGAAAATGTGCTAGCGACATCAAGTTCATGGCGATTTTAAGAATTACACCTTCCTCGGATCAGTTTATGGAGAATCTTACATAAGGACTTTCATTTAGTTTCATACAAAATTCAGCTGAGTCAAGAGTTGAAGACGACGGACTATCAGCAACACAAATTTGTTTACTTTTATATTACAGAAAAAAAAGTAACCGATCCTCATTTTGGGCGTAAATCATCTTTGCGTGAGGCTCATTTATCGGTAAACGGTATATTTAACAAGCAAAACTGTAGCATTTGAAGGGAAGAAAACCCTCAATTGATTCATGGAATGATCACGTTATGTGAAAAAATGTACGGTTTGGTATATCATCGGCCCATTTTTCTTTGAAGAAAATCAAGGCGGTGTTGTGGTGAACGCAGATCGTTATAATGAAATACTGATAGACTGTATGGTCTCGGTTAAACGGAATAGATTTTTATTTTCAACAAGATTTGGCTACATGCCGTACACCCGAGAAAAGATCGTGTTATTGCGGAAGATTCTCCGGTTGATGTGAATTGGACACATCGATCTTCCGACCTGACCGCTTTAAACTTTTGCCTTTTACATTATTTAAAAAGAAAAGTTTATTTTAATAATCCGGCAAACATTCCAGCTACCGTAAGGTCACCAAAAGGGAGATTGAAGCTTCCTTGCTCGAAAAAATCCTATTAAACTTTTAATATTTTATTACCTTACTAAAATTAAATACGCACTACTATATTTCAATGTTTGCATCAATGCCTACCACCGTAGTCGTGAGGACATTTAAACGGTATTATCTTTCACGTTTAATTTAGTTAATTGTACTTTAATTTTAAACAAAGAAATCCGAACCGAGTATTTCGTATAGCTACGAATTCCATTTCCATATCCCACGCACGAACTTCTAGCTTATATGGCGATATCATCAAGCGGAAATAAATGATTTTTCTCCACTCTTTTACTTAGTTATTCCTACAGGGAACTAAATAAATACGTTTTTATAAATATTTTTATTAAGATTAAGAAACGTTAATAAATCGAAATATCTAGCAGGTCGTTACGATAATTTAAAAATTCTATTCCGAGATGTGCATTTATTTTTTCGTAATCAATTTAATTTAAAACGATTTTTAATTTGACATTAATGATACGGAACTAGATAATACTTTCCATAACAACTTTTTAAAAATTTCGATCATAAAAAAGGCATTATCGGATCGGGATATGTTATTCGATTAATATAAATATGTTCAAAATTGTTTATACTACTGTATGTTCATGTTTATTTATTTATTGGTAATTTTCTCCGTTTCAAATGACTATTTATTTCTCACGTTATATCGGATTTCCCATTTATTAAACATTTTGCTGTGTTCGTAAAAATTAATTACCTCAACATTTTGTTTAGGGATTTATTAAATCTATTAATGAAATTCATTTACATATAATATCCATTATACGTATTATTTTTGAATACTTTTTTCATGAATAATTGAGTAATTGTTTTCTGTTTTATTTTTACAGGTGAGTACCGTGATTCCTTCAAAGTACAGTAACTAGAATTTCAACGGTAAGATTATATTTATGAAAATGTTTAGAAACAGTTTGTTCGTGTATGCTTTTTGTACGAAAGCTTTCTTAAAAACTATGAACATTCATATTTAAAAGTTAAAATTGTCAGAAACAAATTAAAAATCAGTTATCCATAATTGTATATTAATATTTCTCATTTATCTTTTTTTTTTAAATTTCGTAATTATTCTTATTAGTTGTTACTCTTTGAGATTAAAGGTCAGTTTAATTTGAAGATGTCATTTGCTGTTATCGCTATATGCCGAACTTCAGTACGGTCAGTTTTGTATAAATTTTAGAGTTTTAAACTATCGACTTTGATGCCGACTGTGAAATTCAGGTATTAATACGTTTTACGGTCTCTCAAAATGCGATACCACTGTTATTTAAAGGATACTGGTTTTCTGGTAATTTATTGATTTTGTGTCGAACCATTATTGTTCGAGTCTTCTATTGTTTAACGATTAGAAGTTGCGTCGCGCTATCAAAAATAGGAGTTGAATGATAAACAGCGTTATGTCATTGCGCAATAACTCGTGTCCGTATTTTTGTAAATGTGATACATTGTTTTACGGGTAAATTCCCACGATAGCTTTTCCGTCGTTAATCGTATATATCAGATTTAGGAATTTTTAGGCGGCAAACGATTTGATAGTGATGTCAAAATGAACACGTTTTCGTGCAGTGTACGATAGAATAGAAGAGTACGAGTTGTGGCTAGAAAATAACGGGATTGATTTTTTGTAAGAGAAACAGCACGACCCTCAATGTCAAACGCCGCATTGTCTAGTCGCCTGACAAACCTCCTTTACATTCCGGACGATGTGACGACCGCAGCCTGCTCAGTCGGGCCATAGCCTTTGCTTCTGTTGGGTCGTATACCTGCCGCTCGTTGGAAAAATGGTAGGCGTTTTAATAGAACGTGTTAACGTGAAATTTTTAGTGAAACTCGGAAAGTCCGCAATAGGACCTATTCTCTCTTACAAGTGTACGGTGATGAGTGTATGTCACGCACACAGGGTTTTGAGTGGCATAAACGGTTCAAAGAAAGTCGAGAAGAAATTGAAGATGGCCCGCGTTCAGGATGTCCTTCCCCTTCGAAAACTGACGAAAACATTGAAAAGATAGGCGATCTCATCCGTCCTGAAGGTTTCAAGGTCAAATAGTGAATAAAGAATATTATCTTAGGTTCTAACTACTTTCCTTGAGCGAGTAGGAGGAAAGCGACCTGAGTGGTACAAGAACAAATCATGGATTTTTTCAACAGGACAACTCTCCAGCCTGCACTGCACTGATTGTTAAGTCGTTTTTTGCAGAAAGAAGTCCCTGTGCTGGAACATCCACCCTATTTACCAGATCTAGCTCCATGTGACTATTTTATATTGCCGAAATTGAAGGAAGCATTGAAAGGAAGGAACATAGGTTTGAGACAGCTGAAGCTGTGAAAGAAAAAGGGATTGAGAGCATAAACATGATTTCAGAAAATAATCTGAATCACTGTTTTGAACAATGGAAAATTTGAATGGAGCGGTGTAGGGATTATGGATGGGAGTATACTGAAGTGGAAATGTAAAAGTTGTTAAGGAAAAAAAATGTTACAGCAAAAATCCCGTTATTATCTATTCATACCTCGTATAATTAAATGGACTGTCATCGAAGGAATTTCAAGGGGGAATTTTAGGGCGATTACTTTGAGAGCAAGTTAAGGTTTGAAGTTTTAGAAAAAATAAGTGTTGTACGTTTAATACTACAATTTTTCTGTTTAATCATCGGATTTTATTTTCAATATAAAATTTTTAACCAGAACATCTGCTGTTCTTGCAAAGGTTTTACCTAAATTAAAAGTTTATTGTTTTGATATAGCTCGTACCGATTTGTTCTTATATTCCTAGTTTTTCTGTTTTATAAATCATAAGCTTTTATTGAAATATTTTTCACCTTGTTCTGTTCATTTTTTTTATTCAAATCAGTAATCTGTGATTAAGGTATAGCTGAAAAAAGGTCGGTATTAGGTAAGCATTGTGCGTGTATTCTTATTGCAATATCAGATACAGTCACTTCACCTGTTTGACCTTAAGCAAATCCTTGGCACCAGAATTGTATTTTTTTTCTTGCAGTTCATTTACGTTTTCATATTCACAGTATTATTCTTTTCCCTCATTTATTTTTGTAATTGCTTGTATTTATCGGATACATTTGAAATTGAAAAATGTATAATAAATATTGAAAATTCCAATATTAGAATATTTTATTTCCTAATTTCTATATCTAGCTATATTACTTTTGTTTGACATTTTTTAGGTTTTTGTTTAAACCTTTATGTCTATTTTATTACTGTTCGAGGTATTAAATTTAAATGATACGAAGTACAAATATTTATCTTGTAAACAAGTAGAAATGTTTAATTTTCAAATTTTTTTTTTGAAAAATACCTGGTTTATTATGTATAATAACTTTTTTGTTAAACTGCTCAGCTATATAAGGAATTGATGATATTAATTTTTCTGAAAATTGCGAATATATATCATTATTTGTTATATTGGCCACTTTCCCACCGTAAAATATGTTAAAAAGGTTATTTTTCCCTTCTTTTTTTAATATCAATTTTATCATTAGAAAAAATCCAATATCGTCAAAATATAATTGAAAAATCTTTTCATAAGAATTAACGATAAATTTTTAAAAACTTTTATACTCGTCGACGAAATTGTGTCTGATTTCACATTTAAAGAATTTGTATTTATAATAAAATAAAACTGCTTCTTAATAATTTTTTTTTTACTATTTAAATTTTTGTGATTAGTGAGTGGTATAAAGTTGTAGATTTTACAGACGTTTTGTAAGGAAATTTTTTTTATTAAAGATTTATTTTTTATTTTCAAGTTCTTTCAGTTATATATAAGCGCACTCCTTTTATTTTTAATAGTTTATAAGGGTATAAAAGTACACTTCATGACAGATTTTAAGTGCTACACCTCAAATTCTACTTCGCTATTGTTTATTATTCATTATACTCTGTAGTTAATTCGTGACGAATATATTTAATTTCTGAAAATTGTTTCTTTTTTTTGTTAAAAAAAAAAATGTAATGAGTTTTAATTATGTAAATTAATTTATTTTATTACTTACAGTAATGTACGTAATTATTTAAATATTAACGACATAATTTTATGAATATGCAATGTACTATTTTTTACCCTCTATAATTTGTTCTAAATATAAAGTTTTAGTTCTCGATTAATTATTGTTTAATAATAATTTAATTGATTTTTAAAATTATATTTTCATGAATGATTTTGTTAAATAAAATTATTAGTAAATTTTACTTTGCGAGTTGAAAATGTTTTCTTAATTTTTTTTTTTAAGCAATATCGTTGGATTTATGATGTATTTAATAAACATATATTGTATAAATGTATAATAATTATAAAATATGTTTTATTTTTATAAATAGTTAATATTTTTATAATAATATACAAGTTGGTCAGTGCCGTTTCGCTTGCCCATTCCATCCAGACCCTCCTATGTTCATTAAATACATACCTGGAAGACTGATAACGATAAATAAAAATTAACGTAGCGTCTCGATTTTTCATTCCGGAGGTCCCGGGTTCGAATCCCGGTCAGGCATGGCATTTTCACACACGCTACACATCATTCATCTCCATCCTCTGATGAATACTTAACTGTGGTGTCGGAGGTTAAAAAAAAAAAAACAAAAAAAAAATGGCTGTATAATTTTTTGTTAAATTCTCAGTGTACTTTAATCTTCAGAGCAACAGTTTGATCGGTACAGCACCCGAAACTTAGAGTGAACTGAAGAATGCGAATTTAAAAATAGTGGTTATAGTCGGTTATCCATCCTAAGTACAGGTAAAAATTTTTTTTGCCCGTTTCTTAGCGTTACCGAGAAACGCCACTAGGTGGTGACCGTACTTCATATCTCGTTTTTTTTTTTCAATTTTTTAATTTTGTTTTTTATACAGCTAATCCGAGGCAGGTGTAGCCAGTCGGACCGCACATACAGTAACGGTGGCAACGGCTGTGTCGCTTGAGCTGCCGCTTTACACGCATCACTTGAAAAATCGAAATTCAAAAAACCCCGAAAATTGTTTATAGAAATGTATGTGAGAAGTATATACAAGCCCAAACCGAGTGAAAATGTCGTTTAATATAATCGGTAACGAGGAAGATTTGCAATCGTTATTAAAAAATGTTGTACCTTTCTTCCCCGTTTAAGGTCGATTTCAGAAATCTAGAAATTGGTTTTTAGATATTCACATAAAGTTACGTACATCAAAAATCAAGTTCATATCATCATTTGTTACTTAAAAAATAATAGGATTCAGTGTTATTTCATATTAACCCTTTAAACTCTGAATTTCAAAAAATCCTTTCTTAGCGTAAATTGCAATTACACTGTTAGAATATGTATACAAATTCTCATCGGTTTATCTTTAATAGTTTTTACTGATGGAGTCAGTTAGGACATGTTGTTTTATAAGTACACAGATTTTATCTCGTATTTGAATAAAATATATTAATTTTTGTTCGCATCCTACGTAAATAACATATTATATTTAAAAAGATATTTAAACCCATTAAGTTTTCTATTTTTACGCATTGGAATGGCAGTATTTGTATATAATATTTTATGAATTTTCTCTTTCATTTTTAAATTAAACTGTTGTCAATTAATGAATGGTTTTATTAAATTAAATAGTCAATTAACTTTTTTCCATTATAATTGAAAAATAAAATTGTTTAAATTTTTCAGTTTGTAACAGTATAATCAATGTTTATATATATATATATATATATATATATATATATATATATATATAAATTAATTACTGTAATTTTAATAACAGTGAAAATGTTATACTAGAATATATTTCTATTTTTATTAATTGTTATTATCTATAAATAAAAATGTGTATAAAATTAAAAATTATTTTTTTTTTTTAAATTTTTGTAGGAAAATATGTTGCAACATTTTGATATAATTAATATAACTTTACGTTCATATTTTTATTAGTTGGGATAAAGTTTATTCCTTTCTTTGCAGTATCAAACAGTTAGATAGACTTGTTATTCGGTAACTGTTTTGATTGACCGGCAAAACTGATGAAAAGAGAACTGTTAGTTTTTATTTCAATTATTTTATTATTGACTATGCGTTACTTTAGTTTTAAATTTGTTATTACAGTTCAAAAGATAATTCGTTAAATAAAAGATTTTTGAAATAAATTTGTTAAAGAAACTCATTTTTTGTTCTTCATTTTTTTTCTATGCTGGTTGATAAATTTAAATCTTTTACATTACACATTGGGTTTTATTATCATTGCAAATGTGTTATATTATTGTATTAGGTGATATACAAAGGATATTTGTCAGCCTTACTATAATCGGAATATAAATACGTGCATATATATATATACACGATTTATTCCGGTTACATTTTATATTATATATATATATATATATATATATATATATATCAAGCCACTATATGACGCAGACGGCAATGAAACCAGTTGGTTTGCACAAATGAATGAAAGTTAACATTATTACGTATATACCAACTGGTTTTTACAATTGTATTAGGACGAACGGGTTGAAAAAAAAGAGGGAGTAATAAGTTTGCTATCATATAATCATTTGTCTGAACCTGAAATCTCTCTTTTTTTCTTTTTGTATACACGCACGCGCGCGTTTTAACATTTATTGTTATGATCTTTTGTAAATATCACCAAGGTTTGAGATTCTTCTTAGTCGAAGGTTTACTCCTTGTTTAGTCCTTTTACTAGGTTAATAAGAATCACCCGCCAGTTTTATTTTCACCCGCCATTTTACAGTCATAAATTGTTTGGATGACGTACGTATGTCATATTGTATACTTGATTAGCATAGTTGAATTGGCAACAACCGCTTAGTGGTTACAGTTGCTTTATTCAACCGGTTTTTAATTGTGAAGCTCATTTTTTTTATTCTTACCTTTTTTTCAGTACTATTAGAATTAATAAATTCATTAGAAAATTACCGTGGTAATAAATTTAATTATTTTTATCTGTAACAACTGATTTAGTTCCATTTAAAGTTATTTTTTGCTTAAAAAGTCCAACTCTTCAATTTTTCACGCACATATTCACAGTTTTATATATGTAGACTTTTTTTTTTCTTAATTCTTCATTTTTGGGAAATCCCATTGAGTTATTGTGAATATGTTTTTATAGTTGCCTCATTTGTTTCAGAGACCTTAAATTCCAAATTATGATTTTTAATTGTATTAGGAGAAATAATCCTTTGGTGATTAGTTTGATAAGAGGAAAGTAGAAATTATACGTTTCAATATCTTCAATACAGCACAGAAATAGTAACTAAAGGCTGCAATTACATATTTTGATGTCTACGCCTAAATTTTAACAATCTTTAACAAAGTTTTTTTTGTTGTAGTTATTTAATTTGGCGTTAACTCTTAAAAAAGTCGAAATCAATAGAGTGAGAGCTATTTTTATTTTTTACTATTCTTTGTTATTTTATTCAGTTTAATACAGAATATCTGGAAAGTCTGGAAACGGCTTAACTATAGAAAATTTAGCACTACTAAGTTACTAGAATAAATGTAGTTGATTACTGTATCAAAGAAACTTCACTGTTGATTTTGCAATCGGAACACGATCAGGAAAAATGTCATTAAATAAATTTCTTACTTGGACGTACAATCTTACTAGATCTTCATACCCACGCATCATTAGAAGAGTTATACTTTAATATTCACGGAGTTCCATTACCTTAATGAAAATAACGTAAGATGCAAAGAAACACGAATTAGAAAACCAGGTAAACTAATTAATTAATTAATGAAAAAATTAAGCACCTGAAAAACTAATTAGAAAACTAGATAAACTAATTTATTAATAAATTCAACGAGGAAACAAACTTTACAGAAATTATGTTTGCTGTTCATCTATTCAAAACGAAAGAAAATAGTAAAATTAATTCGAACAACCATGAAACTGCCAACCTTGGAAAGTAAAATCTCTCAGTATAATTAAAACAAAAAAATAATAAAACCATTTAAGTTTTTATTTTTGAAATAAATATTGTTTAATTAAAATACTGATGCATTCGTTCATTACTTTACATAAATCACCAATGTTCTCTAATTTAAAATAAATAAATGCAATGAATCAGCAGTTTCTAATTTTGTTTCAATTTCTTTATCGAATATCGTTAAACATGATAAATTCCGAATAATTAAATAACGAGAAGAGATTTTGGAATACAGTTTGCAGAATCGTTTCCAGCATGAAAATCAGATGTTACGTGATGTGCAATTATCCTCCTTTCTTTCGAAAATATTTATCCTGAGTGGGTAGTTGGAGATGGCCGTTCCCGATCCCGTTATCCCGATCTGGATACGTTAATGGTCAATATCTAAAACACGGATGAACCTACGAATTCGGAGTTTTCACTAAATTTATTTCCGTTCAAATCTACATTGAAATCATATGTAATATGACTCATCCATACCCATTTAAAAAAATAAAGTAGAATTTAATATGCCGGATCGAAGATGGCCGACAGTGATTTCAAACACAGCTCAGAGTAGTTTTCTTGATAGAGTAATCGACTACATTTATTCTGGAAATGTAGTCATACTAAATTTTTTATAATTAAGCGGTTTCCAGACACTTCATATATGTACATAATGTATTTCACGTAGTTTATGCACATGTTTACCTCTTAAAAAATTTTACATTGGGTTTTTTATTCATATCTGTTTTTATTATAAAAAATTTGATTTTTTTTAGTAAAGTATGTTCTGAAATAGTTTACGTTAACAAAATTTTTAACCGAGTGATTTCTTTCAAGTCATATTTTACAACATTGCGGCCTGCTGTTCTCGTTTTTGTGTACATTTATGCTTGCTTGCACACACAGAGATACATTTAATAAGGGAGAGAAGAACTTGGTTTTAGGAATTTTAAGTTCTAAAAAAGTAGACTTACAGGAATGTCTTGGTTCTAGCTTTTACGTACCTGTAGCCACCACATTACCAGAATAACTTGTTTCTTTGAACTTTTAATTAAAATTTCTAGTATATCAATTTATTAAAATCTACTAATTATTCGCTCCTAATACTGGTTTTCTTTTTAAATTCCCAGTTACACAAGTAATGTAAGATTTTAAATATATTGATTGCGAATTAAAGCTATTAATGCATTTGTAAATGTTTAAAATTTATTATTCTGTAAGCGGAATATTTTTTTTCTATAAGTTGATTAAACAACGTTTATGTTCTTGACTAAAAACTATAGTAAAAGCCTAAATTACTACAAAGTTCTTATTTTATTCGATCATTTAAAATGTACATTGTTATAAAATTCTTTGATAAAATATTTTTTTACGAGGCTGCATAAATAAAACTGAACTATTTATTTGGTAGCTTTTTTACTGGTCGTTTGCAAAAAAATCACTCAGATTATAATTACATTAACTATATTAATTTATCATTTACAAAAAAAATAATCGAATTAGATACTACGTACCAAACTTTAATCACTTATTAGATGTGAAAAGCTCTAACACCAACTGTTGAGCCAAGAATGATAAAGATAGAGTTAAGTTTTAACTTGTTGAAAACAGATTCACTGCTTTTTGTTAAAATTTCAGAATTTTTTTTTGTTGTAATTATTATATTGCTGGAATAAATATTTTAGGGTTCCAGTAATAATATTAAAATATTATAATTTTGCTTTTCTCTCCCCATCGTAGGATTCGAATCATCGATGGTTTAATTGAAATGATTTATTTTTTCATCTGTCGTAACGGTTTACTTATTGTTTCTCAGTGATATAAAGATTAATTTTTAAATTGTAAGCTAGTGTTAGGACTGTCGAGAAAATTTATCTATAATATATTAGATTTTTCATTTTCAATGAAAAAAGTAAAATTGCATCGAGACCAAAATTATGTGGAATGACAAAAATCATGAATCATAGTTCGATAGCGTTCTCCATTTACTGTAATATTTACTGCATTTACTTCCCTTCCATGTACTTCATTTAACTGCATCTCCTAGAACATTTTCGAAAAATGGTGCGATGATGCCACAAGCCCATATAATCCACATCAAGCACTGTTTTTTTCGGATGTAATGGTCTCTGTTGAATCATTTGTGGATTGGAATCATCCCAAATAAGGCAATTTTGTTTGTTTACAAAGCCATAGAGCCAAAAATGAGCCTCATCTGAAAATATGATTTTTTGATGAATATTTTGATTCATTTCGAGCTGCTCTAAAGTGCAGTCAGGCAACGATCGATGCAAAGAATGGTCCTGTGGCTTTAATTCTTGAGTTAGTTGAATCTTATTTTGTTGTAGACCTAGATCTTTTTTTACTAAATTCGTTATGTTGTTGAAGTAAGGCTCAATTCTTGTGAACGATGTGAAATCGATAAATTTAGGTTTTCACGAACATTTGCACTTACTGCAGCAATATTCTTTATATGCTTTTTGCATTTTGTAAATTGGTGTTTCAATATCAAATAAAAAAAACTTTCTTTAAATTTGTTAACCGATCGATGAATTATGCTTTTGTTTGGCCGATTATGCATACCATAAATATCGCGTAGTGCACAAGACGTAGCTGTAACCGATCCCATATTTCCATCATTAATTTTTACAATTTGTAATCATTGTTGAGGAGTGGAGTATTCCATGGCTAAAAACTAGTGACGCTCGAAAAATGTAATGCCCACAGTCTGTAAAGACCCCTTACATCCTTACATCCTTTATTTTGTATCATTTCAACAGTTCGTTTTCGTATTACAACTCTACATCCAAAACTTTTATTCGTGCTTTTTTGAGACTACAAATTGTAAGTTAATCCACACATCTCAGGAATAGTCGACTTGAGACTGTACAAGACTACAGTTCATTTACATTCATACATATCATCTTCATTCATCCTCCTAAGTAATACCTCACGGCGGTTCCGGAGGCTAAACAGAAAAAGAGAAGGTGTAAATTAATGCCACGGTACATTTTACTGAAAGTTGAACAGGTAGTTCTCAAGTGATGGAGGATGTGTGTTATTTTAATGACCAATTTAGGATGCAAAGTGGCACTGATGATGCACTATATGGCCTGGATATCAGTCCAGGAGAAGTGACTGTTGTGAGTTCGGCGGTTTTGGGGTCGCCCGTGTAGATGTCGTGGTGAGAGTTACACGGTTCATCTTGATTCGTCAAACGGGGATAATGAACTGTTGATACAGATTCTGTCAGGATTAAAGAGGATATTGACGTTGAGACTACTTTACCAGTTTTCGTTGTTCCATGGAACAGAATGGGTGATTATATCAGGAAGTTGTTAATTCATATTTTTCGTGCCGGGAGGACAACATTACGGTGGTTGTGCCCACTGGAGATATGCTAACACAGGGAATAGACAGGAGGGGTACTAGGCGTACAACTCCAGATGTCATTGACAGTTGAACTATCATTGTTAAGGACTTATACCGACCTCCTTTGCTCGGTGAAGGAGTCGTTGGCCGATGAGGTGGTCGAAGAGATTTTTTCTCTTCGCAAACATGATCTACACATCAGAGTGAAGGGTTCCGGGAAGGCGGAGGAATTTAGGATAGTCCTTAGAACGAAGGCGGCTGGCTGGTCTTAGTGTAGACATTAAATCTAGGGAGAATCAACGGACCGTTCTCCATCACAAATACATTTTTGCGGATACATCTGAAAAGAAAATTACAGATGGATTGATATACGTGCATCAGGTTGTGATGAAGAATTCAGGGTGTCGTCGGTTCGTCCAGCACTCGGTGACACGAGGAAGGCTACTGTCAGTCATAACTCATCGTGCGTTACGGTTGACCGAGAATGACTGTTGGCTGGCCATGTTACGGGTGACCGAGGGTTGTTAGCTCGGTGATCTGCCGTGCAAGCATCCAGGAAACGAAGGACAGGTGTTATCGGTGCTGGACGTCTGGGCATACGTAGACCAATTGTACTGATGCTGATAAAACGATGTGCTGCTTTAGATGTGGTAAAGTCGGCCATCGGCGGGTGCAGTGCGTTGTGTAGTGAAGATGGACACCAGGCTGGACGATGTTTCCATGTTGCATAAATACACTTTTAGACTGGTTGTTGTTAAGGTACGAAAGGGCAGCCTGGTCAGGAGGGGGCGGGTTGCTTAGATGGGCCGCCTTCGCAGAGTGACTGGGGAACCCTGGGTCGTAAACGAAAAGACGCGGACCGGGGGGGGGGGGGGCTTGGCTTCCTGCATTAGGGTAGGCAGTAACGAAAAAATCTGACCGGTGAGCCGATCTATCATGCCAGACATACAGCCGGTAGACGGCGAGGCTCTTTAGAGTGAAAAGGAGACACCCTCCCGGGTTGAGAGAATACTTAATTATGGGTCCACCCGGGAGTAGGGAAAAATGTCTAAATTAAAAAAGTTACTCATTTCTTTTTAATCTTTAGATATTTTTGAGGAAAATAAGTAAGTAAGATATTTCTCTTTATTCGGAATAATTTTCACTCGTGGCATCCATATACTTTCCAGTATCTAAAACTTTTTCTGTCATATATAAAAATTGATTTTTCAAAAAAACTTCTTTGAAATATTTTTTCTTTTAATGTTGATTATGATTTATCTATTTGTATTGTAAGTATTTCTTGGAAAATTAAGATTTCCAGACAAAATTAAATGTTGGTAATATTGGTATTATATTTTTGTTGTATTTAGGACAATCGATTTATACGATAGTTTCATCATTCTAGATTGTAATTGTTTTATGCTGTTAACTTTGAAAGGCTTGTATCAAACTTTAAGATTACCAAAGAACATAGTTACACTTAAATTTCCTATATACTTAGTCTATTAGTTAGTATATATCAGTCCTTCAAGTTAAGAAAATCACGGGGATGGGATGAAAAACTACAGTAGAAGATGTTGATCGTTTGTCTTTTAAGCGACGCGAAATGAGAAAATCTTACCTGAAACAGTTTTGAGCTCTAAAAGTGAGCCTTCAGGTATTCCTCAAGTTCAATTGGCGTGCTGGTTTTCAATCCCTGGGAAATCGAGGTGCACTCTTAATCAAGAATCACCAATTCTCCAATATGATGGTGTATTGTTTATTTTCAATTCTCTTGAATTGGAAATACATATGATATCTCGTTGACTATCTCAAATATGTTTCAATAAATTGTTTTCCTCCGAATACTAAAACAGCCAACTGGGAACAGATTCAGTTTCCTGAAGAAAAACTACCATTAAATTGTCCGCATAAGTATGTCTGAAGTATCCAGCACAGCTATATGAATCATTTTCTCTAGATATCTTTAAGACTTATATTATAATCTTCTTGACCGTCCAATAATTTTTCACTCGTATGAAAAAAGTACTATCGTAGATGTTGAAAGATTTAACTTCAATCCATTGTCAATGACGCTTACCTTGAAAATCACCTTGTATGAAACTTTACCGTCTTTAGCGGTGCTTGACAGAGTAAATAAAATTAAACAAGTATATATGGCATTAATTCCTCCATACGTAACAAAAACCATCTTGACTTGTACGATTTGTGTGTTTTTTATATTCCATGAAATTCTTTAAACAATTTCGATGGTGTTTTTTAACTATATAATTTTTGTATTAAACCCTAAAATTAAGTTACCTTTGTTTACTGATATTGTATGTTTTTGTGTAGTACGTCATATTACGTACAACTAAATAAAGCAGTTCTCTGTGTACGGTTATTTAAAATGAAACGTTTATTTAACATTAACTCAGAAAAAATTAGAATTCATGTTTTTACCAGTTAGTGTAATTATTAAATTTTATATTTTCTCATTTTATTTGATGATATTTTTTAAGTACTTGAATTTTTAAGATTTTTTCGCGTACCAGCACAAGATATATCTGTTCTTGAATGAAATAAACGTTAAAACTTTTCGTTCTGCCGTAAAGAAAGTTTTGATCGTTTAATACGAAAAAAGTTTTTACATTATTTATTGATTAAATTAAAGTTAGTGGGTCTATGATAATTTCTTATTTCCTCCGTTCAATTCTTTTATATTTATAGATCATGATTGCAGTTTTTCTTTAATCTTTTATTTTGAATTATATAAAGGCAATGTTGTATATTTTCTGTTATATTTAAAGGATGTAAAGGTCATTTTACTTTGATCTAGAATTTAATATCTTCTTAATTATTTTTATTGCATTGCATTCTTTTTTCTCGAATTGTATGTCAGTGAAATAATAAATTGACTTATTTATTTTATTGGCGCTTTATTTTGTTTATATTGTAAGATTTTACTAATAATTCCTTTAGTTTTATTTAATTTTTAGTCTTTGATTTGTGTTTGACGTATTGTATAGTGGTACGGTTTTATTTGTAAATATATTAAAATAACCTATATTATAATACTCACAGATGCATATGGGTAATATATTGTGTATTTTAATCTATATTTATGAAATATTTAGAAACTATTTTCTGTTTTTGGCTGCTGATTGCTATTCTCTTTAACGTTTTCGAAGGGCACCCTTCATCATCAGATGAAAAAGTTAAATTTACGTGAAGATAAAAACGTAAGGGCATCTTATAGTTCAGTTTATTACTCAATAATTACAAATAAATAAACATTTTAAAATAGAAAGTATATTTTACTTTTAATAGTTATCTTTGAATTGTTTTATTTCAATTTTTTTTTTACAGATTTACAGAAAGTTTCTTTTCCCCTGTCCTTTTTTTGGGAACTTTATCGTACATGATATTTTGAAACACTTTCAAATTATTACTGAAATTATTAAATTATTTTATATTATCTATAATTTTTGTTGATATTTATTGTTGTTACATATTTTTATCTTCAGTAATTTCGTTGATGTTTAATTAATTAATTTTTTATCAAACATAACCATAATCAGTTGATGTAATTAATATAAAAAAATACTAACAATATTAACGAAAACGATGTCTTACAATAAAAAAATTTGATGTGGAAACCACATGAATTCAAATTGCGCCTTTTACATTACATATACACATTTTTTCTGCACTTCATTTTAACGTATTTCATTTGAGAGATACGATTCTCCAATTCTTTAATAAAGTGTTCAGTAGCACGATTGCTGAAATATTAGTTTTTATTAACAATCAAATATTTATATAATTATTAATTCCGCAATTTTACCTGAAATAGGTTACAGTAAAAGTCCTTTGTCACTCTTCAAATAAGACTTATATAAGACTTACTTACAAATGTAAATCTTATATCTATCTAATTTTTAAATTTTTATGATGTAACCATCAAAAAAATGGTAAAGAAACAAGAGAAGATTTATAAATCTTATAGCGATATTTATTATCAAGTAGACTGAAACAAATGGATAAATAAAAGTAATACGATTGTAAATGATAATTTTCAGTTAATATTAAATAATCAGACGTTTCACTAAATCTGATGTGGACACCACATGATTTCCTGGTACGCCTGTTAAATTACATACACACATCTTTAAAAGTACATAAAATTTTATTTCAATTTAATTTCTGGTTTTTTTAAAATTCCTATTATTGAATTATTTATTGTAAAACTTTTTACAATGAGAGGTTAATAATTATTTATAAATAAGTATATTCAAATTTAAAAAAAAAAAGTGAGATGAATTCTGATTCGATCCGATGTGCCTTCCCTTTGTAATATCCAAATGTTTCATTAATTAAAATTTTATTTGGTTATAACTCTGGAATCAATGAAAATAAATACGGCTTGTTATATATTGTTGAAAACCTCTCAATGAGGGTTTATTACTGCAGTTATGAAAAAGTCTAAAGTACAAAAAATTTGGATTTTGGGCTTTGTTGGAAATTTTGGTTCAGTTGATTGCAATCAAAAGGAGAGGTCCACAACTAGATGTAAGAACAGTATTAAATCCGAAATGTTAACATTCCAGGGCTAATCATTTCTGAGTTATGCAAGATACGTACTTACATACAGATGTCACGCCGAAATTAGTCAAAATGGATTCTGGGTTGGTCAAAATGGATATTTTTGTTGAAATCTGAAAACTGAAATTTTTCGCGATTACAATACTTCCTTGTACTTCGTATGTGCAAGTAAAAAGAATATTTGAAAATCGTTATAAATATACAAAAATTGAGCCTAATTCTAAATAAACAGTATTGTAATTTTGGGCTACAATAAATAAAGGAGGTGCAAATTTTGGGGTTTTTTCCCCGTAGAAATACTAAAGCGTAAGCGATATCAAAAATTGGGATTTTTACATTTTACATGCAAATGGGTAACTTGCCAGCTGAATTAAATTTTTAACAATTTAAAAAAATTAAAAATACTTCACTGGAGTGGACGGGTAATAATTATTTTACCGTGATTTGATAACTTATCCATATAGAAAACACAGATGGAAAAATTTCCCGTTAACTCTTTATATGAAGAATGATATAGCTAAAAGAAAGAAAAATATCTTTTTTTTGTAGGGGGGGAGGGAAGGTTTAGTATTAAAAATATTTGTAGCAATTTGTGATCTTGATAAAAAAAAACCGTACTTCTTTGTAAGAGAGTTTTTTTTCTCAAGTGCCGCAGTAAAGATTTGAAATTTTATTTCGGCCAAAACACCCCTATCCCTTTGTGCAAAAATGTAGTACGTTTTTTCCCCGAATGCAGTGTTTGCCCACCTAGTTTGAAGAAAATCGGTGTCCCGAGTAATAAGACCAAAAACAAGCCGACATTTATACGTGAATCGCACAAACGCCAGTCTGGAAAATTTTTTGCGGTTGGGTACATCGGAATTAAATTTTTTTCGCAGATTATTTACAATAATTTTCAAACTTTTTTTTTTGTTGAATTTTTTAAACTGTCTCCTTAAGGCACAAAATTTAAAAGAAGACCGACTTTTTTCTGACCGATCTATATACTCTTATAGATCGTTATGGCTATTGTTGCTACAGCAGCATATATCGCTTTAGCCGGAACAGTAAATTTTTTTTTTTTTAAATGTCTCCTTAAGACAAAAAAATCTTCGCGTTTTCGGCTATTCACGCTATCATCAAGACGGTAATAAGTTCATAATTAATGTATAGTTATATAGTAACAGTAAATCTTTGTTTGATAATTTGCGGTGTAAGTTTTCTTTTATCATTATTTTTAATTACTAAATAAACTCTCATTTAATTGTTTTCATACCTAGCCTTGTTTTCATTAACTTATACATTTCAGTCTTTTACAAAATGAACTTATTCTAGTTGCTTAAGCTTTTACGTATTATGAACGCGTGGACTCGTGCACGTATGTTTAATCGATCTGTCTTTACAAGATATTTTCACTCATCTCTTTGTTTTACAGTCGGTCCTAAAATCTATTTCTCATTCCTTCGTTTTATACAAAGCGATCTGAGTCACTATAAAACTAAAAACGGATACAATACGGTAGAGGTTGTTGGTACACGGTAAAATAAATTTAAAAAATAATTAATTTTAGTTATATTTTTTCGTTTAATTTTTCGTTTTTAGTTACTCGTGTATCATTTTTTAATTTTAATTAAATGTTAAATTTGTTTCAAGGCTTATAATTATTATTATTAGGTAGAGTCACTCGCTGCGCTTTAAAACTGTTATTTATTTTTAAGTCTGTAGTTTACTTGACCTTTATTTTCAGCTATATGAGTTTACTACTTGAGTACATCAATAAAGCGACTGATTTATCTACATACTCTTCCAAAACTAAAGATATGATTTGATAATACTGAAAGTGTTTACTTTCACAGTGATGGTCGTTCGTAATGCTTGTGGTAACGATGCTGGTAGTGTTATATACTAAATTGATGAAATCTTAATACTATAATCTGATTGAACGATCGGGGTAATTAATATGTGGTAATTATGTTGTTGCTTTATTCGTATAATTCGAGGTAATGCATCATGAAAGCGAAAGAGTTGATGAATCTCAAACAGCACTTAATTGATTTTCAAAAAAGAATATTATATTTCACATAATAGGAGTATATTTGCGAAACGGGTTTCTTTATTGGTTAGGAGTGCCTTTATCAATATATTGATGTCTGGTAACATACGGCTGAGCAAAAATATTAGCCCAAGTAATATATATATAATTCAGTAAATATTGCAAATTTGGTTACCCAGTAGATTTACTTTCTTTGCCGTTAAACAATTTGTTTCATAAAAATATATTTAAAAAAGAATTCCATTTAAAACTAAACAAGACTTGAAATTTATCTTTTCCAGTTGAAAATCGTTGTTTTTTTTAATATTTAACCACCCATTAAAATACTAGTAAACATTTATTTATTATACCGAAATCAGTGGATAATGATATCGTAAATTTTAAAAAATTATTTTGGAATTGTGTCTTTGATTTGCATATTTATATGAAAGATTTATTTTTACCTAATATACTCTATAAAACTCCCGTTTCGTTTCAAACGAACTGAAGTTACTCGAGCTTTGTTAATTAATAAAAAGTTACGGATGGTACCTGCATGTTGTTATATATCGTAGGTTAAAGCTATGTGAATTGTTTTACGACTGGTTAGTTAAAGTTATGATTATTATATTCGTTGTAAATTATGATTATTCATTATTTTTAAAATACATTTAAATTTTTTTTTACAATTTAATATCATGAATAGCAATTATCTTTTTTTCGTTTACTATAATTAGTAGTACTATATTTGTTCTTTATTTAAACCTGAATGTTTTGTTTTTTAATTGCAGGGGACAAAATATTTTTGCGTTTGATGGTTTGTTTTGATTAATACGATTGATTATACTAATGATAATAATACCGTAGTAACGGTTTTTTGCTGTTTGTTTTGAACATCCTTCCGGAGAAAATATAATTTGAGTGTTTTATTCTACAACTGATTAATCTGAGTTGTATCATGCATTTTATAGTTTCTACTTATTTTTTTATTCTAGTGTTCCAGGGATAATGACGATTAGCTATTATAAGTACGATAAGCTATTATAAATGATTTGATGTAAAATATTGCCTGACCTTGGCTTTTAATATTTAAATACTATTTTTGTAGTTCTGTTATTATAATTTGAGGAATTATAAATTATTATAATGCCAAGCAAACAGCATAAGAATTTATGTGAAATATATATGTACAGTACATTAGCCTTTTGTTGTCGTTTCCCTTTCTCTCGTTGTATTCGGGTCGAAATTCTTCCTCCTTAACCGAACTCCTTCTTATATCGAATGAGTTATATTACATAGTTTATTATTATAACGGGTTTATTACACATGAAAGCTTAATTATTCCATACCTCTTATCTAAAACGCTTTTAAATTATCAAGGCTTATTAACTAGTGCTTGAATGTATATTTTATCCGTAATTACACCAAATTAAATGTACAATTTTTTTTTTAAAGTCGCATCAACAATCACAGACGTTAGCGAGTAAAATAACACTATAGATAAGAAACAACAAACACAACTAAATTACATAAATCAGACAAAACTACTAAATTGTATTCATTCCTTTGTAAGGGAGGAACAGCAACAGACGTTCTATACCTTTTTTTCCGGTTTGGTAGAAATTTTATATCTGAACCCAAGACTAAGTGTTGTCGGATGGTCTCAAAGATTGGGCAATCGAATAGCAAGTGGTGTTCAGACTCTTTGACCTTGCACGTCAGAGAGATCTGCTGAGGAGAGCCAAACGTGAGTAAACTTGGGTCCCGTTTATGACTTCCAGATGTTTAATATACGATCTTCGGAGGTGCGCGTAACCAAGGAGCGCCGCATCCTATTTCCTTTCCAAGGATCTTCGTGGCAGGCAGATTTAGTTCTTGGAGATAGCTAAGCAACCTGAGGTTGAAAGACTGCGCTGCGGTAAGGATGTCCTTCCTTCAAGTAGTGAAGTGCGAGCGTGCCTGGTTGTTTGCCGTGAGCGCTTGATCCTGTTTTGATAGTCTGGTAATTTCTTCTGTAATGCTATGGGAGTTCATCGGATTCCATCAGTAATCTTTATGTAGGGGAAGTGGCGAACATCCCTATTAACATACATATGCAAGTGTTGTGCAAGGGGTCAAGTATGACCTTGATTACCTCTTTCGCAGAGTCATATAGTGTAGATCCGTATAGTAGCTTCGAAAGGACAATGCTTCTATACATTTTCAGGATGATTGATTTACCTGCAACCCAGTTACAAGATAAAATTATTTTAAGAACATTGATTCTCCTCAGACATTCAGTCTTGGTTCACTTAATGTGGCTTAAAAAGGTCGGTTTCTCATCAAAAGTCACCCAAGAAGCCTATTCACATTTGTTCCCTTTCTCGTTATCACCAAAGTGCAATTTCACCATGTCTTTCTATCCGACTGGTTTTCCAGAGAACACAACAAATTTAGACTTGGTTACCAACAATTTGAAACCACTACATTGTTCCCATATGTGCACTGAGTACAACGAATTCTGCATTATTTCCCTAGCGGTTCCAGTAATTTCCTTACCTCTACAGTGATAGTGATATTATCGGCGAAGATACATTTCTTAACTGGCAGAACGATAAAATCAGCCACCCCATTAATAGCGACCAAGAATAGAACAGATCCCTGTGTGATTGCGTTTTCTATTTTGAATACCTTTGAAGGTACTCCATTAGCTCTAACATGGATCGTCCGTTTGCTCAGAAAATTATTCCCGTTAATACTGTTTCTTAACAAGGTAGCAATCATTCTTTTTCTCATTATCACTGACCAAATGTATGATAATTTATCCGCCATGGTCGATTTTATTAATGTTAATGCCGAAGTAATAAATAAAACCCTGAATAACTTTCTGCATCTTCGTTTAACGTTTTACTTAAATATATGTTCATGTAATTTTTTGTGATCCCAAGGTTAGAAGATACTATGATATTGTGTTTTATTAAGTATAATAAATGTAATATAGGAAATCCATTTTAATGATGTATTATGAGAAAATATTTTTCTTATGTACGTTTTCGTAAATATATATATATATATATATATATGGATTAAACTGTTATCCAAGTAATAATGAATGAACTGTTTAGGTGACGGGGAAAGGGTAGCATTATGACCTCCTTCAAGTAATTGGTACATGCATCATTCGTATTTTACTTCTGTGAAATAGTTAAGGTTTATTTATAGTTTTAGAATTTACCTTAGGATTTTAATTTATCTATAGTTTTATGATAAATATAACTGTTTACGTATCATTTGAATTTGAAGTGGATTTTTAAATTTGTGTTGTGTAGGTGTTCCAGAATAGGAATATATGTTGGTCATTTTTTATGAACTTACCGGGTTCCACCTTTTCTTTTTCATTTTTTAAACATTTCACAGTTACTAGATTTTAACATATCTTGACTTTTATGTCTTCGAGTTAAATTCAAAAAATTATTGATAAAATTTGTCCATCTGTACGTTTGTTTATGTCTTCCGATGATACCAGAAATACGTTTTGAATCTAAATTTATTTCATCTCTGTTGCGATGAAGATCCCGTGACAAATAGTACTATGAGACAAAATAAATCGTTTACTTAAACGAGGGATCAGTACTACTTCTCTTTATTTACATGCTGGAAACAGAGAATTTTATAAATTACAGTTCAATTATTGAACTATAATTTATAACAATTAACAATTGATCTTCAATAGTTTTGTTTCACGTTTCTATTATAGATTAATAAAATTGTTACAAAAGATAAAATTTTTGTCTGGTAAAATACATTTTTAAGATTTATTTAAATGAGTTAATTTATAGATGGTAAATTTGCGCGAAGTCTTTAAACATTGATAAAATATTCATTTCATAATAATATAAATACTTATTATATTCAACAATTTAAAAACAAATCAAGTATAACGTTTTGTTGTAAATTCAAAAATATAATTATGAAATTTTCCGTAATTTAATTAATATGTTTAAAAAAAAAGTAATTATGAATTAAATTATAATCTGAGCTTTTAGGTAATTTAAGCTACAGGTTTCAGTGATTTGGACCTTTTTTAACTTTACGCTTTCCATCTGGATTACCTAAAACGACAGCAATTTTATTTTTACTTTTATTTTTAGGCTCTTTTAAGTACTCGTCTTGTTGCGATTCTTAAGTATTGTTTAATTATCACTACTATATTTTATTATTCGTTTGTTTTTTTCATTTATTTATTTGATTATTATATGCTGTTTGCCTAGTATCTGCTGATGATGATTGTTTTAAAACCGAAATGACTGTTTAGTATGTGATTTTAAGTACAGAGTTTTTTCTGTAAACGATTTTTGAGAGTTTTTTGTTTTCCAGTTATTAATTAATTAATTACTGGAAAATTAATAAATAATAAATTTCATTAATGACGTATTTGTTACCAGGAGGTATTTTAATAGTGACATCAGAGTCTTATAAATAAATTTACTGAAAAGCAGTTTACCAGTTATCTTTGTCAAGTTAGTACGCGTCATTAATGATTCTTCCGTTTGATTTTCTGTTCAAGTGTGAAATTTTCTTTTCTTTTAATAACAGTATATTTTAATTACTGCTTTGTCGTAATTTGATGGACATTATTTTTATCAGCATTCAAATTTTACGTGTTTTCACAGGAGAGTGGGCAGGTTTGCGTTCATTCTGTATAAAAACGTTCTTTTTAATAAGTGCCTAATTTGAAAATCTGTTATCAAAGAATTAGAGGATCGTAAAAGCTATTTTTTTTAAAAGTATTTTTCTGTTATTTTAGTTTTGTAATAACATAAAAGCCAAAGTAGTAATAATTCGAGGCACAATTATAGTAAAATCAAGCAATCTTTTTATCTTTGCAATTTTGATTATTCGTTTGGAAAAGATTACAAGCCTCTTAATTGACTTTACTTTTTATTAATTTTTTTCCACATAGTATTTAATTTTAAACTTATCATTTGTTACTTTCTTTTTAAATAATCGTTATTAATTATGGTTTGTTTTTTTACACCGTCATTTCTATTTGATCCGGATTTTCTTTTTTACTCAATTTTATTTTTATTTTTGCACTTTTAGCATAATCATTATTTATTTCTTTTTATTTTCGGTTTTATAAACGAATGTGATTTTTTGTTCAAAAAACTTTTTTTTAATAATCAAATTTTATGCTGTTTTTTATGTATTGATTTTATCTAACTTTCGTAATTGTTTTTTTTTATAAGCAAAAGAAAATTTGTTGAGGTTACTACTGAATCGTTTCCACTAAAACGACATTTAATAGATTGTATAATTAAACCTTTTTTCCCCTTTCTTTTAGAGTTAGTTTTCAGTCAGATAATAAAACATAATTGTATAAAGTATCTAAAACCATCTGTTCGGTAGTGTATAAACTATAATTTGTCAATACGCTTATTATTAAATAAACCGTTGATACCGTTTTACATGTTTTTGTTATTTTGATTCAAATAGAACAACAAAAAAACAGAAGAGTCATTCATTTATCAAGGATCGGGGTTTGTTTTAAGGGATGAAAACCGAATGAATATTCGAAAGAGGGAATGACGGGGGTTCTTTTTTCCAAGGGCAAATTGAGGATTATACAATGCGACGTACTATACATACATATTCAAAACTTATCCCACAAGCACATATACAAACACACATGCGCGCCCATACAATAATACAAGAGTAAAAATGCATATTGGGAAAGAGAATGCTGCTGCTAAAATAAAACATATATTCTTTCTTTCCCCTAAGAGACCACACTCAAACCCGCGCACGCTTTATCTCTTGCTCTCTCTTACAAACACACAGACATATATATACATACACACAAACTAAATCAATAATTGCTAACTGAATTGAAGGGATTATGAATACGCGGATTGTGTTTTAAAATGATAACTCTTGTTTTAATATTTAGTGTATACTATAGATATGTGAAGGTAGGCTAATTTGACTGTATGTATAAATAAAATGGTTTTACCGTTAATTAAACGTAATCTATGTAGGTATTGACTTTATTATGTATTATTAATGTTATTGACATTTGTTTTGTAGTGATTAATTGTATATGTTATCCAGTAAATTCATAATAGCATGCGAAATTATTTGTTTTATTTGTTGAAGAAATAGATAAATTTTATAAAACAAGTCTGGTCTTTAAAACATATTACAGAAGGATGATGTGAAAAATTAAATCGGTCAAATTAAAATTCGAAACAAAGAAGTCTTAAAAAGATTAGAAGAGTTGAAAAATTTGTGGTATACGGGCGTAGATAGGTACGGGAAGTTTGCTTTGACAGCAGTAAGACCGACCTAAAGCCTTAGACTGAAGAACTCAGGCGCGTAGGCAGCAAGATTAACGACTACATGAAGGGAGAAGAAGGTTCAAGGGATAGCGGCTGGGCGGCAGCAGGTGGCTGTTGCTTCTCCATTTTCATCTGCTGCTGATATTGAACATAAAGGGGAGTATGACAGGGACTTCCCACCGATCTCTTATCAAGTCAGACGAGGAAATGGGAGTTGAGCAAGTGGTATCGAAACTCCAGGGGAAGCGGAGGCTACGGCTTCCCCCTCTCCCCACGGCTATAAAACAAACGAAGAAAGCAGAAAGCTGCTAATAGGGATTCTTTGTTCTCAAAGAAGGAGACCTCTGGCAAGGACAGTCGCGCATCATCGCAGAACGTGTCCGGAATAGATGAGGGGGAACCAAAGAAGGTGAAAAAGTTTGCAGTGAGGGTCAGAATCTTAAAAAACGGGTGAAGTGTTTGGCTTTTAATACAAAGGTTCTCCTTAAGTATGTCAAGGAGTTGAGTCAGTTTGTCCGCCAAAATCGAAACATAAAGGTGGCAATTAAGGAGTGTTCGTAGAATCTGGACGGGATCGGTAGGATGGTCGAGATCGTTACGGAGTCAACGACTGAGCAGTTCACTAGGCTAGATACAGTGGAAAAGGTCACACTGACGCGTACGAGACCGGAGGGTGTGGCCGTTGGTAACTTTCGGAAAGGGTGACCCAGACTGCTGAGTCTAGTTTCGATTGTCCGCGACTTGGTCGGGTGGCGACTTCAGACGGGCTGTTGAGGACGGTGTAACTGATGAAGACTTAGAGCAGTAAATTCTGAGAGGATGGCCAAAGAACATTTTTCAATCTTGCCTTCATCAAGGACCTTCGTAAGATCACGGGGGGGGGGGTGACACTGGACATATTGTCCATACGGCCGGTCTACAGAGAGACACAGGTGGTCACGGTGCCAGTGCCGCCCATCCTTGCCAACAAGTTGTTGGCTGATGGTCGAATTAGAAAAGGTTTGGTGACCTGAATAGTTTTTTGGTGGCCTGGATCGTAGCAGTCGCAGTTTTAACTGTGTAGAAGCCGGTTATGTACGGAAGGACTGTCTGCGAGAGGCTCGATGTACTTCATGCAATATGCATGGGGACGCACCCCTTGCGGAGGGGCTGAGAAAGCTTTTCTTCCCTTTTCCTCCACAGTAATGACGTGGTGCCTGCAAGGGATATGCCCGTCCGGGAGGGATGGGGGGCTCCGGCAACCCCTTGTTGCCTGAGCCACTCGGCCCGAGCCTCCCTTGGACAAAAATCATAATAAAAGAATTTCGGACATCCTTGGAGGAGGTAACAAGAATAGATTTGTTAACGCTGTAACAAGTTGTGAGGCTTACTGTTTGAAGTGAGTTAAAGAAAGAAAATTAATTGAGAATATAAATTTATTAGATATGTTGAGGTTAAAATATTAACACCACACAGAAAGGAATGGAAAATAGGGTCAAACCACTCAACTGACAAGTATGGAAAAAATCAAAACTGGTCAACTCTCCGTATTACATCATATCGATTATTTTAAAATTTTAAATAATTGCTTCTTAATAAAGGTAACAAATTATTCTCCAGTTTATTACATAAATTAATTTTAAAATAAACCGTCAGAGAATCAAAATAAAGTACTTTACAACCGAACTCGAAATTATACCCCTTATAAAGTTGCAAAAATATTCTTCAAAAAAATATACATATGATGATAGTAATGTTTTCAGATTGTCGTCACCCAAAGTTGTTTTTTGATAACTGGTTTGTCCGTTAAGAACAATTTATCAAATAACACTATTTCATTAAAGAAGTGATTATTTAAAAATGTATATATATATTACAATTACTTTTGTTTCAATTTGCTGAATACGAATAAAGAATTAAAAAAAAAAAAAGTTACTATCTTTCTATAAGAGACAATACTTAAAAATGAAATCGAAATTATGTATTATACATTTAATAAGCTACGATTACATAATCTTAGCTATGTTTTCTGTGGTCTTTTTTTTCTTTCTACTTTTTTTTTCTAAAAGTTTAAGAATTTTTTTTGTGAATTTCATTGAGCGTAAATTTTGATTAGGTTAAAAAGTGTATTTTTATTTTTCAACAGTTTTTAAAATATTAAAATGAACGCTGAATTGAGAGTGGACAATTAAAAAATATAACAGCCAGAAGGAAAACTTAGAGGAAAGTTTTAGAACTTTTTCCCTCTTTTCTCATCGGCGTATTTGAATTATGTTAAAAAAATGTTAAAAAGGGAACTTTTGTTTCGGATATAAAATCGTTATTTTCATTCGTATAAAAATAAAGGAAACACCTTTCATAATCTAAAAAATCGATTTCTATTAAAAAAAAAAGTTTCTGAATGGAGAGAACATACGACGTTGAAGTTTTGGTCATATAATCTAATTAAGTCGCCTATTAATTTTCATCTGTCACGTTTTGGAAAG
This sequence comes from Zanna intricata, assembly GCA_010016005.3. Classification (NCBI taxonomy): domain Eukaryota; kingdom Metazoa; phylum Arthropoda; class Insecta; order Hemiptera; family Fulgoridae; genus Zanna; species Zanna intricata. The sequence continues at coordinate 38,668 of JAAAKQ030115407.1, forward strand.
GTGAAACAAAATCTAAAAGTACGACATTTTCGTTTTCTAATTTTTTTCTTTTTTTGAATCAAGCAATTCTTAATCTCCTAAAGTATAATCATGGAGAGATCATCTGCTGTTTAAGTTTTGAAAAAATGTATAATATCTTCGGTTTGAACAAATACACTTAAACACAATTACACATACACATTTTTGAAAGTACATAAAATTTTATTTTATTAATAACTTCCGATATTGTTTCTTTTATTTTTATTGTTGTTATTATTTATCGTAAATATTTTTTTTACAATCTCAGGTAATAATTAATATAAATCAATATATTTAAATTAACAAAAACAAAAAAAAGTAAAATAATGGATATGAAGTCTGATTCGAACCGACGTGCCTTACCTTGTAAGATCCAAATATTTCATTAATTAAAATTTTATTTGGCTATTACTTTGAAACCAATGAAAATAAATACCACTTATGATATATTGTTGAAAAATTCTCAGTGAGAGCTTATTACTGCAGTTAAGATAAAGTCCAAAATCTAAATTTTTGGGAATTTTGGGCTTTATTTTGATACTTTTGGTTCAGTTGATTGCAATCAAAAGGGGACGTACAAATTAGATATTACAATAGTCCTAAACCCAAAATTTCAAAATTCTACGGCTGATCGTTTTTGAGTTATGTGAGATACGTTCGTACAGACGTCACGCTGAAACTCGTCGAAATGGATTCGGGGATTGTCAAAATTGATATTTCCGTTGAAATTTGAAAACCAAAATTTTTCGCGATTACAGATATGTTGTACAAGGAAGTAATGGATGAAATTTATCAACTGTTATTGTGCTATGTGAATAAACTATACTGAATACTGATCAGTAATTAGTTATTTAGCAAAGTATTCTCTTAAGAGTTTACGTGCAGTTTAAGTAAAGGTATTTCTTTCCCTTAAGAAATTGCTGATGGTGCTTAGATAGCAACCTAAAATCTGCGAAAGAACCTGATTATTCATGTCCGTCCAAGATGATGAAATCTTCGTTAACGTATAGTAATATACATATATCTTCTCAGTATAGTAATCATTTTATTATATATCGCGTATTTCTTGCTAGTCAACTCTACTTTTCAACTGGATTGTTAAACATGTCGTCAAGTGAAGAAAAAGAAAAATTTTGACCGGTTTCGGGCGATACCAATATGGTTGATGGTGGAGCAAATTTAGTAAACGTATTAAGAATTGTTAAATTTGTTTTAAATAAGCCTTTGGTCTTTTAAATTTATATACGCTAAAGAAAAAACTCGAGGAAACATTTGAAAAAATTTGATCAGAACATAGGAAAGAAAATGTCTCATAAAAATAAAGAAAATGCTTAACAATAGCATAAAATTAAAAAGAAAACAGACAAACAGGAAACAGGCAACAATTGAAGATCCGTATATCAGACAAGTTCCAGAGGCAGCAGGTGTTGGGGACGAAGATAGAAAAGATAAATATACTCCAGAAGAAATTGAAGCGCCGGTAGTTTCTGTAACTAATGGAAATAATCGTAGTGTAAATCCGACTTTGAAACGATAAACAGGTTACAATGATGAAACGGCTCCCTTGTCAAATAGCGAATTACAGAGAATTGTTCTCAATGAACAGTGCAATTCATCAGAGCTCAAATGAAACGAGAAGTGACTATAAAAAGGAAAGAAATAAAATTGCAGAGAATTACTGAAGTTTCAAAAATTATGAAAAGAGCGGAACACGGCAAGGAAGCCGACACCACTTCATTTGCATCTTCCAGTGAACAAATTAATTAATTAATGACCAATTCGACGTATGTTATTTCAATTTGTGAAATTTTCCTAAACATCGTATGTAACTAAGTTCGTTTTCTTTTACCCATCCTATCGTAATGAAAAAAAAAATACAAATAAATAAATAAAAAAACCGTGCACGTTTAATGATTTTCATACATATTAGGCATATACGTAGACTTCCGTTCGTATGAATATGCAGTTATGTGCATATGTACGTACGTGTGTACATACACATACGAGTACGTATGTACGTGTTTATGTACAAACATACATTTTAGCGTACAAACGTAGCTTGTACCAGTCTATGCATTCGTATGAGCCTTTACGTATGTAATAATTATTTTTTTTTTAATTATGTTTTATTACAAATAATCATTTTAACGTTATTTACTTACAATTGTTTTTAGACGAAACTGCATTCCTACTTTCTTGTAACGAGATTACCCCATTCTTGTAACATTAATTATTTATTTTAATCAAATGAAAAGGGTTAATGTAAATACACAGGGCAAATGGATTAAAAATTAGGATTTTTATTTCAGTTATTAACTCCAAGTATATCCATTACTTCTGTTCTGTTCTTCCCTTATTTTTATCTGTCTGCCTAACTCTTCTTCTACTTCATCATTTTCCAAAATTTGTTCTTCGTTACCATGATTCCTTCATGTGCTATTTCGTAATCATCATTCATCAGTTTTCAGAAATTGTGTAAAATGGCGCAAGTACGAAAAATTTTTGGACCTTTTTCTAATTTTACTCGAACCAGGTTTTCCAACAATGGGAATTGCTGTTTGATTTTCCCGAAAACTCTCTCAGTGATTGCCCTTTCTTTGCTTAATTGTTTATTGACAGTTTTTTGCATTACAATCAGGATTTATAAACGGCGTAACGCATTATCTCCCAAAAAAAACAAGCAGTCCATTAAATTTTGTCATTACCTCCAGTGTTTTATTGCGTCTCCAAATACGAGTATTGTGGGCGCTATCTGGTCTTGAAGCATCAACGCCGGTTATTTTTTCATGTGCATCACGGGTTATCTGCACATTAATATTCGCATAACTTTTGCGATTGATATAACAGCAGTCACCAAACTGCGCCGGCTTTCTAATTTCAATATTGGTGCAATCTACACGGCGCCTAGCACACATGCATTTTAAACTTCGAATTCCATATAAATTTGCCTTCATTAACCTTCTGCGTATTTTGCAGGAAATGAATCGTCATTTGCTTTTGACGTTATTTTGTCCAAAACATAATTGATTACTGTCGTCCGGTGAACACTAAAATCTTCTCCCATGCCAGTCTGAAAGTCTGGGCCTGCAAATTTTCAAAGAATTATTTCCATTTTCTGCTTTGATGATGATGCTGTTCCCCTTTTCTCAATTTCTTTGTCCGGTAGGAAAATGTCACATAAACGATTGATTATTCTTCAAAACGGAGTAGTTCTTTGTATCGACTTGGACTGTTTCTTTTTATAATTTTTTCTATCATGAACATTCATAACTGATTATAAGGTTGGTCTGGAGGTATCTTAAAAATCAATAAGTAATTTCTTATAAGAATAAGTATTTTGTCCCTTTTATTCACACTCTTTTAAGAAATTCCTTATGCAGAATCAGTATTTGTGTGTAGTTGTCAGCAATTGCTTCTAAGGAAAATAAAAATACCTGATACGATAAAAGTATACAGATGTCTGATATTTTATTCTCACAATTATAAGCAATTTCTTTAAAAAAAGTCAAGAAAAGTAATTGCTGATTTTTATTCATATCACCCGTTAGTTTGCTTCCCTCAGATTTTACAAAATGAAATTAAAAAAAAAAAATTATATCCAGTTGAATAAAAAATGTTTATTTCATGCAAACAAATATTAAATTTATCTGGTATAGTCTATATATTTTAAGTATAATATTTATTTTTAATAAGGTAAATAAATTAATTCACAACTATTATCAAAAGCTGCATTAATGTCTCTGAAGTGTACTCATCCTGTTTAACGATGTATGTACGTATATAATCTGTTTTGACCGGTCTACTTTTTAATTGCTTCCTCTTAATTGTAATATATCAGCCATGGTTCTTTTTATGTTTATATATGTAACAGGCTTCGTATTTTTAAAATTAAGTTATTTATCATAAAAAAAGTGTCTTTAAACCGTGACCTACAAAAATGCTAAGTACGTAATTCGAAAGTTTTCTTTATTTTATTATTATTATTATTATTATTTTGTTTTATTATTATAATTATATTTTTATTTGACAATTTTCTGTTCAATTTATGCGTATTATGCTATTTTTATCTTTGAAAAAATGAGTATATTCATTCTAGATAGGATATAAATAATTAAACGAGCATGTAGGTTATGGTGAAATTATAGAATTGAATTGTATAATTACTATTATGAACAAATAAGTTTTTTTGTAGTTTTCACTACAGTTAAGACATAACTGATTTCATTTTAATTTATATTGTTGTCATAATCACATATCGTGTGATATTTTGCCCTCCATTGTCTTATAATCATTGACATCCGTTTATAGTTAACATTTTAACCAATAATTAATTATCAAGGCTTTTAAAAAGTACTATGATTGAATTTTTTGATGACTAAAACGGATGCGATGGTACTAAATTTTGTCATTACATTTCTTTTTGAAAAATACGGAAAATGTTGGCTTATATTTGTAGCCTTTTCTCCTTTTGTAATCTTATTAAAATACAACATGCTTGGAATTTTAAATAATATTTCTAAACAAATTTTTAATAAAAGAAAAGAGTCGAAAAATTAACAATATAATACCCAAATTATAATTCTTTCTCAAAAAGTATAAGATGAAAATATTCTGTATTGAATTACAATTGATTTATTTATTTTTTATTTATTTGTACGATATTCTCGCAAGTTTCTATTTAACTAGTTTAGCATTGTTGAATCAGCTGCTTCTCTTTTTCGTATGGTGAATGTATGTGTATTTTTTGCGTCTGAATCGCCGGGTCACATTCTAATTGGATCCTAACGGTAGAATGTCTATCAAAAAATACCATTAAGAAGTTGGTAAAGTTGGGGTTCTTGAACTCTCAATGTAGGAAATGATAAAATATTCGATTGTTCAAAAAGTCAGTATCCATTCCCCATGTACTTATGGCGTGTTAATTCTCTTACAATGAGTGAATTTCATAATTTACTGTATCAATGTAAAATGAGATTTTTAATACAATTGTTTCAACAGGTGTGTTAAAAGATAATATTTCATCATATCCTGATGTAAGGCCAAAAGCAGTCATGAACGACACACATGAATACGAGTACATATGTTTTTTGTGTAGATAACTAGTTGGACTCAAAAATGTCAACATTTGCAAGAACTGTATACCCTATGTTTGCTGCGAAAGTAAAAAAATTGTTTCCAAACCGTTAAAATATTTATAAAAATTCGACGAAATAATGCAAATATCAGAAGCAGACTGACACAAGCAAGAATAGTTTTCATACCCAAAAGAAATCTATTACTATTAAATAAGATCTACCAGTTTGGAAGCAGAATGAAGTTCATTGCAATATCTGCGTATATCCACTGAGAGGGGACATCGCGAAGAAACCAATTTCGTTTTTCTTCAGTAGCACTTTAGAGAAAACTTTATTAAAGAAAATTCGTTTCTTACAGTGCATATATAAATATTTCAAAAAACAACCCCATCTCTTAAAATTCAAATAAGATCTCTTCTCCTCTCTGTCCCTTCGGTTTAAATATAAGTTTATAAAAAACTAATCTAATAAACTAGTTTTTTATTAATTTATTTGTATATAGAGCTGTTAAGATGTGTACAATTTTTACCGACTTTTCGAAGAAAGTACGGTAAGAAAGGTTCGGATTGATGTGTAAAATTTTGTGGCTCAAAAATTTGCAAAATATCATACCATTCATGAATATAAAATTTTGTGGCTCAGAAATCTTCTCAACTACTTGGTCAATTTCACTGAAATTTAGTTATTCTGTTGTAGTATAACTGAAGTTGTGCATTTGAAAATTTGATGAAGTTTGGTTTTGCGAGTTAGCTCGTCGAGTTGAGTTAGCTCAATATAAGGTCGTCAGCAGACAACATAACTTTAATTTTAAGGTTATGTTCAATGTGTTTTTTTATTTATTTTTGGTCGGTGATGAAGGTATGCCGTTTACGTACGCCACCACGGGTTGTAGAGCTCGGACCCAAGACGCTAACCGTTCCAGGCTAGCTAACAAGCTAACAGTCTCTGTCAAGGTGTTGTTAGGCATTATATAACTGCCTCATAACGACTAAACCTCCCTCACCGTTCTCCTTCACCCCCAGACCGGACCCGCAATTAAGCATTACTGAGCCTCGGGGAGGTACGTTTGGGTTCTGAGACCCAGAGTTCTCGAGCATCACCATCGCCACCCACCCGAGCAAGCCCGGACAGATGACAACTATCCATCACCCCTTCCCCCTCCGGTCTGTTTCTTAACTACATTATTGTGGGCTTTATCTGTTTCCGTCTATTTCATCCTTCGTCTGTGGTATCACATACTCATTCGTCCATCACATTCATTCATCTTAATCCACACCAAACTCTTTTTTTGTTTTGGTGTATGTGTGGGTGTTCGTGTATGGATGTGTTCACGTCTAGGGTTCAGGAGTCCCTGTGCATCGTAATCGCCGCCTAACCCCGCAAGCAGGGACGCGCGACGACTCAGCAGGAGGCTGTCCCTTCCCCCGACTTCTCCGTGTAAGTGTAGCTGTCACCGTTGAGAGTTCAGGAGTCCCGGTGTGTCATCATCGCCGCCTATCCGCGAACAGGGACGCGCGAATACTCAGCAGAGGGCTGTCCCTCCCCCTCGGCTCCGTCGTCCGATGCGATGAAGAACTCCTCTATAGGGTCTCTCTGAGCCTATTCAGACTCCTCTTCTGCACTATGTTCAATGTGTAGTGTTGTATTTTTCATACGCGCTTAGGCAGGGAGTCCCAGTTGTAAGTGAGTTAAACTTGATGCTTTTGTGTAGGGTCTACTTGTTAATTGAGAGTATGTAGTACGTAGTACTGTGAAGATCAGTGCGTTTCTGACTATGAAATGGTGAAGGCGTCGGAAACGAAAAGTCTGTTTTTTTGAGCAGACTGCCCAAGTATTCTTCTAAATAATTAGTGTTCTCCTAAAATTGAGAAAGGTTTTTTAAAAATTTTATTTTTTTGTATTAACTTTTTTAAGTTGTTAGATTTAGAGTCAAGCTTAACTTATGTATGAATACTTTTTGGAAAAATTTTTCTGATACTTTATTCCCGGCATCTAAAAAAAATTGTTTTTTTTTTTTCATATTTGACTAACTCTTTTAATTTTTGTTATTACTTGCCGGGAAAGACTTGCAGTAATTTTACTGCTTTTCATTACTTTTATTCTGGTTTACTAAATATTGTGATCCGATCCGCCGGGTTAGTGAATTTGAATTCGAATCGCAAAATAAACTGATTTTAGAAGAGGAGTTTTCTGGTTTGAGCATCGTTAATGTAGTTGCTTTTATGTAGATGTTAGTAGTACATCGTGAATACCAATGTTCTTTGGTGGTTTTTTCTTCCCATTTTCACATTCCCAGGGCAAGCAGACCCGCCGTTAGACATAACTCGGTGACCTCAGGGTGTCGTGGCAGCAATCTATGCCCTCCCTGCCTTGCCCTGGAGAGGCAAGGCAGGGAGAACACCGATTACCCATCGGTGTTCTCCCAATCGCATAGCAACACGCCGATTTTCTCTTCTAGAAGCCGATTCGCCCTTCCACTGGAGGGCTACCCTTCCCGTCCCTAAACTAACAAGCTCCAGACGTGCGTTTCGCACGTCCTTCGCTGTTCGCGACCCTTCTCATATCTCGAGGGTGGACCTCATGGTCATCATCGGGGAGTCCCGTACCCACCCACTCTTGAATGTTGGTGGATCAGAACACCCTAGACATAGAGGCTCTTTCTCTCCATCCTTACACGTCGCTACGTTTCGTCTCCAGACTCCTCAATGTTTTTGGAGTCTGTATAACACTGTAGCCCCTCACAGTGACTTCGCCTTAAGGTCTAAGGAGCCTTCAACTCCCATTTTCCTACACCAAATATTTGTTTATAAACCATTATAATCTATAAGCATAGTACATTATATGTACTTAATACAATACTTAAAACTAAAACTAATATGGAGGAAACAACTACACGATATACAATAATAAATTGTTAGTCCCAGAAGAAATTGGAGTGCCAAGCGTCATCATTCCCATTTGTTATATCTTCACTCCCTACCACTAGAATTAAACATTTTATCATCATTACGAACATACTAAGGACATATAACTAACCACACATGTCTCATACAATAAATTTATCAGTAATGGCTGTGAGTATGCAAAGCAACACAAAATAATACAAAGTATAAAATGTAATTGCAGAAAGTAATTAATATCAGATTACACATTAATCAAAGTACGGAACTAATTGTACACGTTATAAGCATACAAGTGAAATATTTCACTGAAAAGTGCACAAGATTACAAACATACAGCATGTTTTAAAATCTCGCCACGAATCAGCAGCTAGTGAAGACTCAGTACCCATGCCACAACATGAGCGCGAGTATTACGCTAATATCTTAACAGCGTTACAAATAACATAACAAAAATAACGTCACATAACAAAAATAGAAAGCAGCATAATATAAGGAATTCAAATTATTACTAAGTAGAACACGATATTGACCTTCTATGCTCGGGAGGAAAATGTGACTCAGTAATCCACTGTTCCACAGAGTGCCATATTCGTACTGGGTGATTCTGTTTTCGAAAGAAACACTTTCAGAGACGTTTACCATATCCACCGTCGCCATTACGATTCATCACTGTAAAGCCTAGTTTTCTTAGAAACAACACGTTCCGCAATGTTAACTCTTTGGTGTTCACTGGTCGACTGATCGGTTTGCGTGCGGATCCGCTATTGTATATTAATCCCATCTTCGTCTTAAATGTAACCTCACGATTATGGTTTTACAGCGAAAATTTATCTACTTTCCGTTCTGATTGGTAAACTTCAATGTGATCTCGTGTAAACTTTTCGTGTTCACCGGAAGAGATATATAATATTCTTCGGTGATTGGATTATTTTGAAACCTGACGGAACGCTTAGAATAATTTCTTGTAGCACGTGACCCTCTGAATCTTTTGTATAGGAGCCTTGTATAAGATTGCATTCGACGCGACGGCGTTCACGTTATTAATGGCGACCGGCTTAGATGACTCGTGCCATACATCCGCTTTCAGATATTTTTTTTCGAATCCCAAAAGCGGTGCCAAGCTATCTTCCGACGTCATGAAATCTATCGCAGCGCTGCATTTCAATTCACATTTACACATTTGTACACATAGGGTGTACAAATGATTCAAAATCTGCATAAGGAACGCGGAGTGTGGACGAGTAGTCAACTTCATCACGCTTTCCTTTTCTTTACCGGGTTCGGGTAACCTTATGCGTTTTGCACCGTGACGCTATCAGTTTATCAGATGTTTTTCCAAATTTTAGTTTTCAAGAATGGGATCCGATGAGCTGAAGCGGTGCAAGCAGTACGGGCAATAATGGCTGCTGCAATGGATTTTTGTGAAACCCGACAGAAGACGAGAGACCATTTATACCAGGTTTGGTATTTATCAGGCAATAATGAAATTTATTTCGTCTCCTATGCAGGCAGCAATACGAGTATGTAGTGGGAACGTCCCCGATTTTTAGTAACACGCACCGGATAAACGAGATCGTTATCCTCCTCATAGCCGTTTACATTGATGCTTATTGTGGGGTTTAATTCTTCAAAGCGATCAATGTCTTTTACTTTTACGGGATATGATATTCCAGTCATATTAATTTTATGTTTGTCTAGCATGCCAACTCTGACGATAGTTACGACCTGGTTGGTTATAGAGGTATGCTACCACGGACCAAAGGAAACATTTTTGATCATACGGATTTTTTAAATTATTTATTGCCTCTTAACAAGTTTTGATGGTGTTTTAATAAACGAACTAGAAGCACCGTTTAATGGACGGTAACGAACGACATTTAAATCTAAATAAATTATCTTATTACCCATCCGCTCTCGTTATTAATGAATTTGCTGAAGGTCTCTACGATCTTCTCCAATGATTCGATCCACTGATTATCGATGAGCTCGGTGTTCTCCAAATTGATAACGGTTCTGGTCTTTCCGTGCAAATAAAAATTTGTGTATGCCGTTTCTGCTCCTTCGAAAAATGTCTGCTTCATTAATTCGACGTTGTGGGCAATATACCTAAAAAAACGAATATTTTAGAACATTTTCAGTTAAATATTTACTTTATAACTGAAAAAAGAAATTATTAATAAGATATATTATGGTACAGAAGCAATAGTTACATAAAATATATTTATAATTACCGCTTTATGTTGCCATCAAAATGTCTTCCTTCTTCCTTCAAACGATTCAGTATTTCTTTCTGGTACTGAAGAAAAGTGGAATGAAGGACTATCTCATAGTCAGACAGTTCCCAACGAAGACGGATGACATTAATTGCACGGATAACTATCGGTGATGCCATTCTGTAGATGATGGTGTCTAAAAAAAATAAAATTATGTTATAAAATATAAATCATCTAAAACTAACTTATTTAAAAGACGGTAATTGTTTTTTTTACTGTTTCCGGTGATGGAATTAAAGAAAACATTAATATTTCCAATTTTTACCAAAAAGTTTTTAAAATAGGTTATGTATTTTAAATTATAAATATATTTCTGCTAATTAGATTATATATGTTTATCTCTTTGTATGTGTATTTATCTAAAAATTTACCTCAATCTGATTCGATGAAACACTTGTTATAATAACGTTGAAATAACACACAAGTTACAGTGAAACACTTCAATCACCACTGTGTTCACAAGTTGATGACTAAATGACAATGTTGCATTTGCTAGTAGACACACTTTCATTGCATCAGACCTTAGAATCTTTGCGCTGTGATTGGTTGAAATCCGGCTGTGGCCAGCCGCGCGCGCGCACGCGCAGTCGGTTGCATCAGTCGAGCTCAGAAACTCAAACGGTGAACATTGCTGCGTCGCTCCGTTGCTGCGCGCGCGCGACCACAAGCACGAGCCGACTCCTAGTGTTCGTCGACGAGGTCCTCTTCGCTCGGCAACGACGACCAGGATCGCCCTCGAGGTACGTCTCTTTATTTAAACACACACACACACACACACATACAGATTGAAAGGGTGAGCGAGACATGTATAAATAATACGTATTTTTGTATTGTTTCTTTCACACTGTTATTGCGTCGGAAAATAAATTGCACTGCTTTTGCCTTGGGTGGTGCAATACGCGGAGGTGCGCTGTGATTGGTTGAAAGCCGGGTGTGGTCGACTTAACCTGCGCGCGCAGTCGTTAACTCTCAGTCGAGCTCCGAAACTCGTACGGTGAATATCGCTTCGACCGTTGCTTCGCGCACTCTTCCTGGTGCTCGATCCTCGACGACGTCTCCCGGTGCAGAGGTTACAACGACCAGGATCGCCCTCGAGGTACGTGTTTTTATTTAATCACATACACACAGATTGAAAGAGTGAGCGAGGCATATATATAAATAATACGTAATTTTTTTTAATTGTATTTTGAACACTGTTATTGCGTTAAGCTTTCTTTGAACGCCGTCACGTTGGAATTTCTTTGAACGCTTACAAGTTCCAATTCGCACTTACACAGTTTCCTGGAAAAAAGTGTGCACGATTGATGTTATCGCGTCGGGCTTTCTTAAAACGCTGACGCGTTCGCACGTACACAGTTTCCTGGAAAAAAGTCGGCACGTTTGATCATGCTCGGACAATCCGGCCTTCTTTGAAAAGCTGATCGGCCGCCGACGGTTCCCCTACCACCACGTCAACCCGCGCAGCTTTCAGTCAACCGCAGACACTCGCACCGTTAACATCGCGCGCGCCGTCCTACTCCTGGCGCACGACCCACGACGAGAACGTCGACGACGCCTCCCGGTGCACAGGCCACGACGACCAGGATCATCCTCGAGGTATGTCTACTGGGGCAAGCTGCCCCACTAGCTTCAGTTGGACGCAGAAACTCGCACCGTCAACATCTTCGCCACCGCTTTCTTGTGCTCGATCGACGACGAGAACCTCAACGACGACGACGACGCCTCCCGGTGCGCAAGTCACGACGACCAGGATCATTCTTCGAGGTACGTATAAGGTGGTGGGAGGGAAATGGGTTACATTCGTAGGCATAACGACGTCAATAAATTGTCGTCATCCAATATGTCAGCCGGCAACCATCGTCACTTGACCGGCGCCATCTTACATAATGGCCCACCGATGACGCCATCTTTTGACGTTACAAGGTGGCCGCCGTCCGCCATTTTTTGAGATTGCGTTGGTCACGTGACAAAGATGGCCGCCATATGCCATATTGGATGACGTAATTTTTGACGCCGTATGCCTATTTCCGTACTACTTGAATGTTACCAGTTCTAGCAATGGTGAGGACGGAGTACTCTCTTTTTTTTGAAAATTCACAATGGTCCATCCTTCGTTCTTCAGTAGGGAAACAAAGTTCAGTCCCCATCCGTTCTTCAGAGCTTTGCTTAGCCCGTTCTTCAGTCTCCAAAAAACCTGCCACCATTTCTCGCAGCATCCTTTCCACTTTAGACTCTCCATCGCCAGCCTCCTCGTTCATCGACCTAGTCTGCGTGTCTTTGGAATGTCCATTTCTGTTTGCTCTTTTCACTTTGTAAATCCTTCACAAATAGTGCTACGAAGTCGGCTGTAGCTACCACACTGACCAGCGAGTATTTTAATGTAAGAGAATGGAGTTTTAGGGAGGGGTAAGTGGAAATATGGAGGTAGCACAAGTACTCTACCCGAGCATTGGGGGGGGGGGTACCTTGTAGGGAGTCCGGCTTGGCACCCTAAGGTTTTTTGCCCTGGAGCCCTGTTAAGGTACACACACTCACCCAGACCCGGCAATAGCTAGAATACTACTCGGTAGAAACAAAATATTACGATCCAACGTGAAGGTAGAAATTTAATCCTTAGGTAAGGATTAAGTTTTACGTAAAATTCCGGGAATTTCAGCAACCAGATAAAATTTGTCAAATGTTGAAGGGGTTTTTGTACCGAAAATTTATTTGTAATAAAACACAATGATCCAATAGTCGTTCAATGATTACGTTTTACAATTTTTATTTCTTAATACATTTTAAAATCACTGAATCTTAAAATTGGGTAATTTGTATTTGTTGAACTATTTCCGTAATTAACAACTGTACATTGCTGCAAATATTTATGTCAGTGTGTTATTAAGCTTTTATTTTTGGTTACAAAATCATTAATACTTATGAAATTAGTCGTATAGTTACTGCATCTATTAATATATTACTTAAAGTTTGACATCATCATAAATGGTTTGGAATGTTGTATTATTGTAAATACTGTTGTATAGTAGTTTATATGTACGTATCGAAGTGAACTAATATATATGTATATTTAAGCTAAACGTTTTTAATAATAAATGTTTTCTTACTATTCTTGTGAAACAAGCTTTTCAACAGGTATGCTCTTTTTCATATACATATATTTATATACTTTACTGTTGCTGTTTAAAAATTCTTCGTTATCAATCGATGAACTTCTTCAAATTGTTTAAAAAATAAGGTGGAAGAATGAACTACCTCTTTTTTTAACTTCAATTTTTATCGTGTACCTTAAAATGTAAGTTTATCCGTATTAAGTGATTTAATTTTATTATTCTAGAGAAGTTCCACAAATTACTATATTGTTTTTTCCCCAGGTGAAACGTTTTATATAGAAAAATATATTTTTTTTATTTCCTAATGTGTACGTTGGAATCTGTTCGAATAGTGAACAATAAAAAAACCTGGACCTATGACATAAGTATGATATATGACATGTAAGTGTAGTGTTGTCTTGAACAGGCTCAGGCTAACCGTTCCCGAGATGTATGGTTAATTAAACCCTAACCACCGAAGTACACCGACATCCGCTGTTTAGTATTCAAATTCGTATAAAAACGACCGACGTTTACTAGGATTTCATCCTGACAATCTTAGAGAGAAGAAAAATCAGGTTTTTTAATCAAATGATTTGCGACGACGAGTTTACCACTGGACCAGCCCATCGAGCTAACATATATAAGTTATAGTTTTTTCCCTGATATCGGATCGCTGATTTAAATCAGAAATAAAGAATTTTACCTGTAAAACTTAAAAGTAAAACAAATAATATAATTAATTCTTATTCATTTTTTAAGCCTCCGAGACCATTGTTAGGTATTACATCAGAGGATGAGATGAAATGGTAATTTTGTTGCGTGTGTAAATTCCATGCCTCGAATCCATAACCTCCGGATGAAAAGCCATGACGCTACCACTCGCCCAACGGAGGCCGGCGATATTTATTCCCTTAGCTTACATTCTGTATTCGTAAACTTTTTACCTAATTATTTTTTATTTATTTTATATTTTTTGTCTGTAGAATGCCTTAGTTACTCTCACTTCTTGCATTTGCATACTAAATTAAGGATCATAGGGTTTTTCTCGGGTAACCATACTTTAAATCAAAAAGTAAATAAACCTGATACAGGTTTATGTTTATTTAAATTATGATTTTTTGAAGTTAGCCCCAAATTGTGGGTTATTTGGGATAGTTATGTTTAATTTGGTGACCATTTAGAAAATTTGAAAAGTAATTTTTATTTATTATTCTTTAGTGATATTAATTCGTTTTTATTTAACTTTGTTTTATTTGAGAGTTTTCATTTTGTTTGTCTTGTCTTATGTTATCGTATAATATTCTATTTTATTTATTTGTACGTTATTAAATGATTTTAAAAATTATTGTTATATTTTTGTATAAAAAAAACATTAGTTTTGTGATATTTTGTTTTTCTTTATTTATAGGCTCTGTATGTATAATAATTTACTGTTATTATTTAAAATATACTATATAGTAACACATTATATTTTTACTACTATAGTTTATCATCTTTTTTCCTTTCGGGATTTAGCTTCAGTTCTTTACTTATTTCTTTTTACATCTTTTTTACGATTAATAATATTTAAATTCACACTGTTGTGGATAACTTTCATTATAATGGGACACATTTTTTTAATATCTTTCTGTATTTCACCTTTTCTTTCTTAAATCTCGAAATAGATATATGGCTGATAGTGTCCTAGATCTCTTATTATATATCGGTGTACCTTGTTTTTTCAAACTCCTGTTGTTACACCTTGCACATATATAAATATTTAAATTTAGCTACCTGAATTTTACTATTTATTTCCCTAAGGAGCCATATATGATTCATTAGTTTGTAACCGTATAGAAAACTCTAATTTTTTTTTTAAAGCGACCTAGGCACGTGTTTTAATTTTTAGATTTTTAAAATTAATTTTGTAGGTTTTTAGTTTATGTATAAGTAATTCGTTAATTTTATCATTTGTATCAACCACCTCCCTTATATACATAAATGTGACGTGTGCGAAAGTATTAATGGTGGAAGATTGAGTGATTATCAATAATGGGTGGGGAATTAAGTATAAATTGTATCATTGACGGGTTAGGTAAAACACACCTGTTTAACTGAAATGTTAAGTTGTTATATGGCTGTATGTCAGTTTTCTAAATACAATTAACTTACGTTGTAACTAAACTTGATTTTGATTTCAAATTCACCTTTTTTCAGTTCGACTTAAATATTTAAGATTACATAAATGCTCAAAATAGTAAAAGATATTTATTGTTACTGGTTTTTTTAAAAATAAAATGGTATAATATTAAAATGTATTAATTATTTGAAAATTTATCGATTAATTTAAAAAATAAACTCTGATTATTAAAAATATAGATTATTAAAACTAATGTTGGTAAATGTGAACGCTAATTAAATTCATCAATATTATATCGCTTCCCTCAAGAAATGGTTTTTGGTTTATGCGAGTTGACGTAGCCTGATTCTCAACCAACGGTACGAAATTAAACGATAAGGAAGACGAGTGTTATTAACTCTCGCTACATCTAACTTAATACTGATATCCATGATAGTATATTAAACTAAGGTTAAGCTTGTATACATTCGATAATTAATTATAATTTCTATAAGATAGATCTGTAAGTAAACAAATAAAATTAAACTATTTTTTATTTTCATCCACCAAAGGATTATTTTAACATCTGTTATTCATTCAATGTTAGATTTCATCATTGAATTTTTATTTGTGTAAGGATTTATGGGGTCGGTTTACATACCTAAACCGCTTAAATTTATCGTGCAACTACCCGAAAGGTTCAAAGATACATGTTTTCAAGGACTCACTATTTTTACAGACCTTCATTACTCGTAACTATTATCGTAGGTGGCTGAACCGAATAAACAGAATGTTATTTCGGTTAAAAGATAAGGAAAGAGGTCGAGTGAAATAAAAGACCATCAGTTTTCAGAAAAACGATTAAACGGGATAACTAATCTAAGTCAAAAAATAATGTTAGCTTCATTAGGTTGCAGACGTCCATTTTATTTATAATTCTTTATGATCAAGATATTTTTACTACGAATGTAACAACTTACTGCATACATGGTTAACAATTTTGCGTTGACCATTTCAAGATTACTCTTATTTCAGAAACTAGAGAGCCTTCAGCCCAGCTCAGTTTTTTAAAAGAATTTTCCGGAATTCCTTTTTTTTAGTGCTTGGAAATATCCTATTGATCTAATAACCGTTTAGCCTGACTTAAATTGGAAGAATTCCATTTAAATAACTTCTTCTTTTTGTGATTACTCTGAAGCAAAATTACATAAATTTTTTTTATTTTACTCATTTTTCATTTATACAATGTTGTTTGAGGCAACTGATAGAGAATGTATGTGAACTACAATAAATCTTTCGATGCACCCTGAAAGTCTACTTAGAAAATGTGATCAAAAAGTATCAGACCGTGGTCCAAAATAATAAACATTCCTAATCTATTTAGTTCAATGATTATAGCCCACCGGCCTGGTCTAGTGGTTAATGCGACATCGCAAATCATCTGATTTTGAAGTCGAGAGTTCTAAA
>JAAAKQ030115408.1:0-10379 GCA_010016005.3 Zanna intricata
CGAGAAAGATTGTAAAGAATGTAGCATCGCTCACAAACGGAGGGGAATGTATCCAAAACATCAAAGAGGATTTGAAATTAGCACAAATCACTGAAGAAGAAATATATGAAAGAAAAGAAATCAGAAGGAAGATTAAAAATTAGAAGGTTAAACCGGAGACAAGAGCCCCAAAACCCGCGACAAAGTGGAGAGAGGAAAGAAGAAAGGAAAGCGGAGCTAGTAAAGAATTCTCACAAAGAATGAAAGTGTGGTGGGCAAACGAAAAGAACCAGAGGCCCAAAAAATGAACTATCTCTACTTAGATATTTCCACTTACATCTAATTTTAGGAGTTTACGTCTAATAACAATAAAATAATTAAAAGTATGGTAAGGAATAGCATTTTTCGTACGCTAGAAAGTTCCATTTCCTTATCCCATGTATAATCTTCAAGTTTATATGACGAAACATAAAAATATACAAAATAAAAATAAATGATTAAAATCTCAATAATATTTACATATAAATGAATTAATAAAGTAGAAAAAAATTGTAATAAGCGTTTAATGTTATTTATTTTTTAGAAATAGGTTAATTTTCAGAATAATTTAAAAATATTTTGGAATTTTAATGCTAATAAACATTAAGTTAATATATTTTTATTAATGTTTTAACCTTAATTTGTTTATTATTATCATAAACATTTTTGTAAATGATTTTTTAATAATGAGGAATACGTTCAACCATTATCATAAAGGTAATTAAAAAATAGTTTTTTTGTAATTTTACTTTAATATATTTTAAGACACACTACTTAAGATTTAGCTGATTTCGTTTCTACTTTACCTTTGGTTTAACGAACCTTTATACAAAGATTTACATTATTTTCTTTAGATAAAAAATTAAATTATTAAATATATAAGTAAAATAATTAGCTTAACACTATTTTTCAGTTTATAATTGGAAAAGGATTTAAACTTTATAGAAAATTTCAAACAAATTCAGTAACATCGTTGCCAGCTTAAAGAATATAGTAATTATCATTACTTTAAAACCATTTTGAAAATAATAATAAGTTTATTGGAATGAAATGATATACTTCCAAACGATAAAATTTTTAGTAGTACACTTTAAATAATAACGAATAAAATATAATATATTAAAATTGTTGTCTGAGTACGGTAGTTTGCTATAATAGTACCATAGAATGAAATACGATGAGGGTGAAAGGGGGAATCCATCTATTCTTAGTGATGCCGAGAACAAACACCTTATATATAATATAAAGTTGATCCATAACGGAATTGCTACGCTCATCCCTATGGCTTGGGTAAATATTATTTTTCAATCCCGCGATAGAATTCTGCTACGTCCCGCCTGACGTGTCATTTCATAAACGCGCCCCACTGTGGACCTCAATCCAGGCTTATATCGCAATAAACACACACCCTTTTTCACCGGAAACCAATCTTAAGCCGTATTTCTACTGTAATCCAAACACCTGTCTATAACCTTATACCGTTATGATACCTTTTTATTTGTTATAAAAATATTTTTCTTTAGCATAACGCGTATCCAACATAAAGTAAGCTTCTATCACTTAAATTACCTTATGTATACGTACATTTATGTTTTATGTCTTAGTTATCTTGTAGTTGTAGACAAGTTTACCGGTAAAATATAATATATATATAATGTACATTTAAGAATTAATAATAAATCATTTATAGTACTTTTACAGATAATTTTTGTTTATATTAAGCGTTTTGCTTGCAAATGTCACTTGTGAAGACAAATATAAATATAGTTTTTAAACAGTTATATAAATGAATTACAGAAATATTATGGAAAAGAATAAAACAATTCGCTTTTATAAAATTATAACGTTATGTAAACTTATCAAATGTATACAAACCAAAAATCTGGCAACGATGTTGATTAAAATTTAAAGAATTTAAAATCCAACTCCAATGATAAGGAAGAAGATTATTATTACGCTTAATAAGTTTTATACATATTGTTTTCTCCAACTAGTTTTCCAGCTGCTACCAGGTTGAGTATGTGTTAATACGCAATGCAATTATCGCTATCGGCTTGCCAGGCCTGACGTAACTAGCCCACGGGGCTGGTATAGTGGTTAACGCGACATTCGCAAATCAACTGATTTTGAAGTCGAGAGTTCTAAGGTTGAAATCCTAGTAAAGAGGAATATTTTTGTACGGATTTGAATACTAGATAGTGGATACCGGTGTTCTTTGTTTTTTTTTTTTTTTAAACTCTGGAACCACCGTTAAGGTGTATCTTCAGAGGATGAGATGAATGAATTGTAGCGTGTTTGAAAAATTCCATGCCTGACCGGGATTCGAACCCGGAACCTCCGGTTGAAAGGCCGAGACGTTACCACTCGCGCCACGGAGGTTGGCGTTTTGAATGCTAGATTATAAGTACCGGTGTTTTTTTATGGTTGGGTTTCAATTACACCACACTTCTCAGGAGTGGTCGACCTGAGATTGTACAAGACTACACTTCATTCACATTCATTCATATCATCCTCATTCATCCTCTGAAGTAATATCTTACGGTAGTTCCGGAGGATAAACAGAAAAAAGAGAGGCCTGACGTAGTTACAATGTAAGTGTAAATTTACTGGTAAACATGAAATATGGAAGAGACTCAGGTCAACCATTCCTGGGACATGTGGTTAATTCAAACCCAGCCACCAAAGAACACCGGTATTTATAATCTAAGCATTCAAATAAGCAATTTTCTACCTTTACAAAGTATTGAATTTTACAACTCTCGACTACGAAAATCAACTCATTTTGAGATGTATATATATTTATATATACATAAAAATGTAATATATAAAACATTTCTATAAAGATTTATTAAAAATAATATGATGTAAGCAAAAAGAAATTCGATCCTGTCACCTACTGTAACAAATGTAATTATAAAATAAAAATGTTTAAAAAATTTAATAGAATTCAATAAAATCCATTAAACCCTAAGAAAATAATACTAGTTTCTGTTTAGTACTGCTTACCTTTCTTAGCTTTATTTTTTATCACTTGTTGACCTCGATTCGGAACCGCTCCATTGTTAAAACTTATTGTAATAATACAATATGATTTGAAAATGGAGTGATTCCGAAACGCGGCAATAAGTGATAAATAAATGAAGCTATGAAAGGTAAGCAGTATTAAACATAGAAACTACAGTAAACTTAGCAGAAAAGGTAATAATAATTATTACCTTAAAAATAATTTTTAAATAATACTAGTCTATTTTAGATCTCCACGTAAAATTGATCCCAAATTAAAAAAAAAAAATCTACCATGGATTTACAAATTAATTTTGCGCCGACCTCAAAAATCTTAAAATTTTGATTTTAAATCAAAATTTAAAGATCGAATTAAAATTTTTAAATTAAAATAAAAAAAAAAAAAAAATATATATATATATATATTTGCCTTCGTGCAATTTCACGCTTACATATGGTAGTATATACTTGTATGTATATTTTTAATCACACTTATATATGGTAATATATGCTTGTATATATATTTTTATTAATACTTTTGCGTAATCTTTATAGAGATTAAAAAAAAATCTGCTGGTTTTAATTTTCCATATTTGTTTTTCATACGAGAAAATTGCATGGATTTTATTTATATTGAGGAGATTAAAACATGTAAATCTACCATAATCATGGTATTTTCTTTTCATTCTGTTATAGAAATGAAAAAAAAATCTTTCAATAATCTCTGGTTAGTGCTTATTTTCAAATATTGTAAAATAATATAACAAATCCGTTTTAAAAATTAATCTAATAACTAAAAATCTCCGTTTTTTTGTTTTTTTATAAATCACAATAAAAAAAATGCGATGTACATCGTATATCTTAACTGTTTAAATACTGATGGGGTATTCAATCTAAATTCCCCTAAATACTAAATTGGGTAGTTAATATAATGAATTGTTAATATAAAGATATATTTTTCTTTTTTTATTTATTCTAATGTTACTTATGGCTGTGATTTACGTAAAGTGAGGTACAAGAAACACGAGATAGAATTGCTTTTTTTTAATAGTAATAATATGTTAACCATAGAAATTCCTGAGATTAACAGAGTAAGTGTGTTATTTGTTTAATCAGATATCAACTGCATTTAAGTGGATTTAATATGGTGATATGGTACAGCATATTCTGTTTACTGATATCTATTCTGGGAAACCACCTCACTCCTTATTTTCCTTTAAAAGCTTGTCATAATATGTTATCTATTTTTGAGAATAACTAATCTATTTTCCGAGTACCGGATTTTTCAAGTAAGGCTGCCTACAACTGTTCTGGTTATAACTTGACATATATATACTTTAAATAAAACTATAAAATGGGAAATATCGGTTTCATAAATTATTTATTTTAAACTTTTTTCAAAATGTTAAGTAGCTTGAAGTTCGACCATTGCAGATTGTCCGAAAAGTCTCGCACCTTAAATGAAATCATAGTATTTTTTCAATATGTTCCCTGTCAAATTATAGATAAGTCTGTACGCGAAATTTCAGGTTATTGAAGCCTATGGGGCTATAGTGATTGTCTACGGCAAGGGCGTTCTCAATTTTAGTGTATAGGTGGGAAAATTTTCACATTATACATACTTGTACATACATTATACTTGTTTTCAGATACCTTCAGAATGAAAGTCCACTAGATTCAAATCTGGTGATCACGGAATACATTCAACAGGTTCTCTGCGGCCAATCCACTGTTCAGGAAAGGTTTTATCCAGCTAATATCGTGCAGCATTCTCGTATTATGGTGAAGCTTTGTCTTGCACGAACCATTCCGGACGCTCTCCGGTGATGTCCAATGTGGGCATCAGCAAATCTCTAAGCGTTTGCAAGTATTTTTGACGTTCAAATTTCCTTGAAGATCTAGTGATACGATCATTCCAGATGCCATACCTCCTCACTACCCATCAGACCTTACTGACGGAGGTTCTTCTATGATCAGTAGATTTTCTGTTGATCTCACCTTTCACTTAAAAATTAGCCTCATTTTAAAACTACAGAAAGTACAAAGTTCCTATTCTTCACATCCTGTCCGAAAACTACCCACACATCTCCATCATAAGATCAGAATATCTTCCATAAAGTGTTACAGGAGTTAATGCTTAAACAGGTGAAAGTTCTCCTTCTTCAGGATATCGCGTACGATGGTTTGAGGAACATTCCAGTTCCTGGTCTGAAAAAAATCGTTAAAATCGATTCAACCATTCTTAGACAATATGTGTATCAAATAGATAAACATAGAATTTATCTTAATGGACAAACTTTTTCAGTTTTGTATGCGTGAAAAGTTCAAAAAATATATTTTAGCAATATGCTTACTACACAGGTAAAATTTAAGTTTTTATAAAAAAAAAGGTTGGTTATAGATTATTAAAATATGTTCTGTTATTATTATTTTTTGGTAAAGTGTGATAAAGTAAATATTTAAAAAGGAAATAAGCTCAGGTTACCGAAACTTTTGTTGTATATTGATTTATTGTTATTGTTAGTATTATTGTAATTATTTACAATGATATAATAACGTCAGTTTATATAGAAGATAATGAAGATTCAAGTTCATTATAAGTTAATGATAATGGGACTCTATATTCCATCTGGCGCTACAGTAAAAACATAAGACATTATAATTATGTTATTTTTGGATCTTTGTACTGGATAATAATAATAAAGGAAACGGGAAGAGAATGAGTGTATCTGGAAGAGGGAATAGTGTTTATTTTAAAAGGAAGCGGCGGAAAGGGGGGGAGTTTAATCCGAGTTAGGAGCCCAAGTATAATATTTTAATGGAAAAATAAATTGGCTTGTGCAAGATAAGGCAGTTAATCTCACTCCATCTTATCGGCCATTAGAGAAGTAAACAGTGCCCCGCTTTAAAAACAACTCGGCTATTAAGTGTCCCCTAGCGATGGGGGGAATTACAGGAGCTCTCATTGGTCCATTTAACGACCGGGAATGTTTTATCCAGCGCCGTATTGGACGTTGCGTCGCCATGGTGACGTAGCAGTGCTCCCCTTATCGAGTCATTTATTAATGCGCGCTATCCTTCTCTGCCCTGTGTCGTTAGGAAACTGTTAGCACAACACCCCTGTTCCATCGACGTTCCGTAGATATTCATTATACAGGCAAACACGCTCTCTCGGCTACCCTCTTGTTCACCCTGCCACAAATCTTCACTCCACTTAGACAATACTCTTTTGAAACAGAAAAGATTTTCATTTTAAATTATACCAAAGAGTTTTTCTTTTATTTTTCTTCATTTATCATTAAACTGAGAAAACATAATTTCTGATATGGACTCTGAATATTATATGCCTTCTGTTTATCCCTAATTTAATTTATTATAAATTCTTTTAATAATAATAATAATTACATATATATATATATATATAATATAATTCTTATTTAAATATAATATATATATATATATGTATATATATTATTTTTAGTTCAAAGGCTAAAAAATTAATTATACGTTTTTCCGAAGTAAATTGTAAACATAAATAATTATTTTAAATTGAAAATAGCTAAAAATAATCTTCTAATCCTTAATTTGGAGCCAAATTAAAAAAAATAACAAATTAAATAACAAAAATTAATAACATTACATGAAAAAAAATAACAAATCCAAATTAAAAAAAAACAAATTATCGAATCACCTAATATCAATTTTAGAAAATTACGTCAGGTAGATGGTGTCCTCCTCTACGTATGCACTCAGCCAATCTATTTTTGAGTTTCCCCGTTTCTTGCTGCAACATATCAGGCAGGTTGTCACGAATTTGATCTTTAATGTTGTTTCAATCCACTCAGTGTCTTTGCCAACTCCTCTAGACCACACTCTTAAGATATCCTCACTAGAAAAAATCACAAACTGACAAATCCGGTGGTCTTGGGATCCAGGAAACATCATCGAATCCCGAGATGACACTGTTACCGAATAATTCTCGTACAGATTCCATCGATTGCCTTGCAGTTTGCGACGTCGCATCACCCTCTTGAAATTTTAGTGTGGGAAATTGTTCAATGCAAGATAATCTGTAAAACTGAAATGTGCCTCATCTGACGTTTACAACTTGTCCAGAAATTCATTGCCTTCGTTAATGTTGGCCATATGTTTTTGACAGAAATCAAAGCTGAATTGGTGATCACTCTCTTTCAGTTCTTGTACGTTCAGTAACTTGTAAGGATGCAAATTTAAATCTAAATGAAGAATTCGGCGAATACCATCTTGAGACCACCCAACCTAAGCTGTTTGTTTACAAATTGAACACTGTGGACTCTGTAGACTAAAACTCAATATTGTTAAAAGTATGAGCATTTCTTGGTCGTTCTGTCGATTTCTTTTTTAGGGCTGATCCAGTCATTAAAATTTTTAATTCAGGTTTTATTGCGTATTTTGATGGAACACGCCCTAAATTTCAATGCCGTCCGAGATCCCTCGGTGTACCTTCCAAACTATCGTAAAATATTTATATGGCGGCACATTTTGACTGTTCCACTGTTCCATGATGACCGAGTGACAAGGTTGCCTCTGCATAAAACATTGCAGCCTACTGTACAAGGCTGCCGCTAGGCATTTAAAAAGTTGCCGTTCTTTCTGTCACTTGTTGGTGTGTGTGTGTGTATATACAATGTATAATATATTGTAATGAGGGATTTGTACGCACACACATGGATATATATATATATATAATGCAGTACATATTTTTTAATAGAAGAATTTTTAATAATATAACATCTAATTAATATACAAACATATGAACAAATAATTAATTTCTCAATTATAAATTACATCTATAAAATGAAATTCTATTAATCCGAAGCGCTATCATCTACCTAAACAATCTAATTTTCAATTAAATTGATGTCCATTATATGATATGAAATAGTTACAAAGCGACTATCAGAAAAGATTTCGTTACAAAAAATAAATAAGAAAAATCCCTTGATGAATTGTAAAGCTTAAAATTTCAAAACAACGTACGATTACATAATTATTCATACGGTAGATCGAGTTGACAACCTTATTGTTTATTACTTAAATATACAAAAAAGTAAAAAATTAAAATTTTCATTTAAAATTATTTACTGGTTTTTGATATATAAAAACAATTTCTAGATTTTTCGAAATTCGACCTTGAAAGGAGAGGGGTAGGATTGCAAATTTTCCCCACTTCCAATTATAGTAAACGAGCTATTCACTACATTTGGGCTTGAAAATAGTGTTCAGATATTTATCTAAAAATCTTTTTCGGGTTTTTATTAAATTTTGTTCGTTTAAGTGGTGCGACGGTGTACGATGCGGCAGCTCAACCAACACAGCTACTGCCACTGTTAAAGTATGTACAACGTGGCTGGCTGATCCTGCCACCGTTTACTTGACTAAAAAACATAAAATAAATTTAAAAACTTAAAAAAAAAAAAGATAAACGAAGTGCAGTCACCTCCTAGCGGTGTTTGTCGGGTAACGCTAACAAATACATTTTTACATCTAACCTAGAATACATTTTTACCCGTACAAAGTATGATAACCAAATACCTGTACAACTACTATTTTTAAGATGGGACCGACTATTTCGAAAATCGCATTCTTCAGATCGCTCAAAGTGTGAGGTCCTGTACTGACCGAAGTGGTGTTCTAAGAAATAACTATACACTGATATTTTTTATAAATTGAACAGGATTTATTCTTCTATCATTATTACAAGCATGAATTTAATGAACACAGGTTAGGTCAAGAGGGCAAAGTCGCTGGCTACACAGGAAAGGCTTTATTTGCTTCTTCTGACCGGCTTGTATATATTTATATATAATTAATCTTTTTTTGTAATTTTTTAATGTTTTTCTTCGTAATCCTCATTTGGATCTTTAGCAGAGATCTCTACTTTATCTATAAAGTGATACATTCATAATAATAATTTTTTATGTATGTTATACTGAACAATCTCATTTTGTAAAGAAAAACGTTAAATTTTATAATTGTAAGGTTACTATAATGCCGGCCTGCGTGGCGCGAGTGGTAGCGTCTCGGCCTTTCATCCGGAAATCCCGGGTTCGAATACCGGTCAGGCTCTGCATTTTTACACAAGCTACAAATCATTCATTTATCCTCTGAAAAAAAAAAGGTTAATGTAATATCAACTGTTACTATAAAAATGTAAAAAATCAAATTCTAAACCTTGAAGATTGAAAAAACTACTTGACATAAACATTTCTTCTTCATACATTATTGACGTTGAATTAAGAGTGATTTAAAATTTTTTTTTAGTTAAATCACGTGTTTCTTTATCTAAACTAATTAATGTTAATTCCCAATAAAATACTGCCAATTTTAGTAGGCTTTCCAAAGTTTTAAAATCTATTTATATTTTCAGATTTTCTTATTGCGTTACATTTTTATAGTTGTGAATAAAAAGGAGTAGTCAAGCACTTTTAGATTTTCTTTTAAGCATATTTTAATATCTATTTATCATTCTTATCGAGATTTTACACTGTGAAAGGGCTAAATGTGAAAAGTGAAAAAAAAACCATTACTACTTAAAAATTGATTTTGTTAAAATAGTCCTATCTCAGTGATGCTTTAACTTAAAGAAATTTCTAATTAATAGTTTTATAATTATATTTAATTCATTTATTTCTTTATTTATATTCAACACGAAAATTCTACAAGAAAATTTTATGTACTATATTTTTTGTTTATACAATTTACTGGAAAATATTTGGATTATAATCAATACATTAAAGCGGAACAGTTGTTAAGTGGAGGTGACGCAGTTGAAAATGTATGTATATGAACGGGAAACATAGGGAACGAGACAGCACGTATAGAACCTCGTCGTATGTGTATAAAGGGATTACATTATTAGATTGGCTCTATTAATCCGGCCTCCCGGAGGTGTAGTTCTGTGTGGTGATTGGTTGTTCTTCAAAGGGTGGTTTCCCCTTAATGCAACTTAAACTCCCTCCTGCTTTTAACCGGAGTTAGGTTCACTCTGTTGCTATACTACTAGATTATTACTCTGTTAATGCCTTATACTTGCTTGGATATTGCTTCTTGTAACCACAGTGCAGAACCGTATCAGATCAAATAAAATGTAACGAACTGTTGGTTTATTACAAAATTCTAAGCATTTATTCAACTTCTACTTCTACGCTTAACATTACGTTAAATAATCTAATCTGCATGTGTATTATTTAAATAGATATTTGTATTTTAAATTATGATAAAAAAAAATACATTACATAAACTGATTTTCTTATTTTGTGTGAACTCAAATTGTGTTAAATTTTGCGTGTTTATAAAAAAATAAAGAAAACACGATT
>JAAAKQ030115408.1:10479-20643 GCA_010016005.3 Zanna intricata
ACTGATTTTCTTATTTTGTGTGAACTCAAATTGTGTTAAATTTTGCGTGTTTATAAAAAAATAAAGAAAACACGATTTTAGATTTTGTATTAAAAATCTTAGTTTTGTGATAAATAAGTAACGATAAAAACGAAGAGATAAAAAATATAATAAAATAGTTAAAATATTAGCATGTAGAAATTATAAAAAAAACCTGATAATGATGTAATAATTTCTTGTCATAGGTTATTAATTTTTATGTGGTGGAAAAATAATGATAAAAGAAAAAAAATAATTTCGATATCTTGGAACTCAATCGATATTTTAAAATTTTGATCGGCTTGCCTTCAATATTACTTCAAAAATATAAATATATTTTTTTCGGGTCATTTTCATTACTACTATGCATTACATTACATAATGGAACATAAAAAATATTCGGTTGAAAGATATGTAATTAATAAAAGGATAAATTTTTTGGAATTTTTGGAGAAGGGGAGAATTTTTGGGAAAAAGTCTAAAAAAATGGTAAGATAAGCATACTTCCATGTACTGAGCTTAATATAAAGTAGAGCTATGTTTGAAACATTTTGAGAAAACTAACTCCAAAAAACAATCTACCCTACTCCCTAGAGATATTGACCACAACATTTTTTAAATTTTTTAATAAATTGCCCTTGGACACGATTCTCTGCAGAAAATGTCATCAAAATCGGTTTATCCAGTCAAAAGATTCAAACATACATACGTATATACGAAAATTACTCCCCACTTTTTTTTTGTTTTTTGGGATACCTAGATCAAGAAACGTAGAGAAATGGAAAAAACCATAACCCGTTACTTTCCTTCTTGCAGCTTAGTTCTAAAGCTACTATAATGACAGGAAATTAAAAGAATTTATTCTACTCAATTAAAACAAAATTAAATATTGTTTATCTCTAAGTGTGTTTTATGAATTGACTAATACAAATTAACAATAACAGAACTCTTCAATTGACTTTTCCTTTACGATGCCACCAATATTACATCTATTTACTTAAGATAATTCTTTCCATACTATGAATGATTATTACGAGTCCTTCGGTGTTATGGTTAAGCGCAGGGATCGCTCTTTCACGAAACGATTAAATAGTTGAGAGGGCTACATATTAATAGCAACTGACGAAAATTTTTGGAAGAGCCTACAACAAACGGGATAACAGAGTTAAGTTAAAACAGTAGTGGAAGTGTCTACCGAGGCATTTACATCAGTGGCATTCTGACGGAGGCCACATTAATGTGTACGATATGTAAGAGCTAGAAGTTCAACTAAATGAATTTCCAGTAAACCCATCAGGGCTAGATAGGGAGGAGAGGCTAGATATGGTGAGGCGACCGGAATCGTCAAGAGGTGGTTGTGTTCCCCTACGGGAATCAGGGTTTTTCTGCACTAGATCTGATTTAATTCATAAAACTGAATTCGAAGAGCACGTGGCTTGGCTCCATAGTCGGTATGCTGATCCATATGCGGAAACTAACGAGGGTTTCTGGTACTTTGTGCCGATATTAGGTCCCAGTGAATAGAAATCAAGATATCCACTGTTTTAAATTATTGAAATTGGCCATAAACGTGTTGCAGTTGATCGTGTCGTCTGGGTAGCTGGAAATTTAACCTACGTTCAAACGGTGGGCTTTCCTGCATTGCACAGGTCATCTTTTGTTTCAACCTGATATTGTAAATGATAGCCGCTAACTTGTGGCTCTGTTGGCCAGATGTAGACATCATACCTCTTAATAACTACGTATTTAGATCTCTATGTGTTAGTTTAGATCTCTATGATTAGTTTTCCATCGGTGGAACGACTTGAGTACACTAGTGATTGTATCAGAGTAGGATTGGTCTTTCCCAAAGCTATAGGTGATTTCCAAATTAGGTCCAATCATAACAAAAAAACCATTGAATTCTTTAATAAATTCAACACTTGAAGTATGACTCTCACTAAAACTCAACACAATTAATCCAATTGCATTTTAGAGATGTTAAATAATCTCTATTTCTACGCATTATCTACCTTAAGAATGTGAAATTTAATTGAATTTCGGACAAAAAGAACATTTAACTGATTTTAATTACATTAAACAACTCATTTTGAGTTTACTCTATCAGTATATAAGGGCTTATTTTTAGGATTTTTAGTTCATGAATAATCTGGATAAAAACATTTAAAAAATATTTAGTTTTACCCAAAAAAATATGAAGTAAACATACTTGCCTTTTCAGTCATAGCTAAACCTACTGAAGCGAGTAGAATATAAAAATTCCTTTAAGTTCCAAATTTCATCTCAATTTACTGGATTAAGTAGATAAGTTTACTTGAATTGATTTTTTTTTTCTATAAATGAATAAGAAATTTTATAAAAAGGAGTAGGCTTTTAAGTTATACAATAAATTATTTTTAAAGTTAAAAGCATTTCTTTTTTACAGATATTTCAAAATTTAATGAAATTTAACGCAGTTATACGTATTTTAAGTGCATTTGTATTGTTTATGCATTTAATTTATAATAAAGATATGCATCCAAAAGTTGAAATATTTTAAATTAATAAATCGTTAATAATAATTTTTTTAGATATTATACAACTAATTTACTGAGATTTTTTTTGTAATTTCAGGTGAAGGTTTGGTTTCAAAATAGAAGAACGAAACATAAGAGAATGCAACAAGAAGAAGAAGCAAAGGCGCAACAACAAGCAGCGTCAGCGAACAAGAACTCACATCACGTGACAAAATGGAAGCAAGAGACTGCGCAACAGTCTCAACATCCACTTCAACAGCATCTCCAAAGACACGTTTCAAGAGACAACGATGGCTGTTCGTCAGGGTCGGAAACATAGCCGGCCACGACCACCACCGAATGTGATTCACCAACTCTGCATTACACGAACCACTTTTTACATGAATTTGTAAACTGATTAATTAATTAATTATTTTTAACTAGCTACTATTTACTATAAATTATGTGTTCATTACGAATATTAATATAGTTAATTTATTAATAATTATTATATTACCAGTCTATTATTGATTTTTAATAGATTTTTGGATAGATTTGAATAGATTTTTTTTTTTTATGAACGATTCTAAATTGTATAAAATTGCTTAATTATTATCATTATCACCTTACATAGC
The DNA here is from genome assembly GCA_010016005.3 of Zanna intricata. Lineage (NCBI taxonomy): Eukaryota > Metazoa > Arthropoda > Insecta > Hemiptera > Fulgoridae > Zanna > Zanna intricata. Next base: position 13,628 of record JAAAKQ030115408.1, read on the forward strand.
AAATAATTGTTAAATATGCTGCTTATTATAAGTATTATCCTTATTATCTGGATAATCATAGAAATGTGATTTTCCAGTAATTGTTTTTATACGTTTAATATAACGTAAACGTAAAAGTTTAATAAATTCGTACTAAATGGAATTAATTTACATGTATAAATATAGAAACCTAATATGAAAAAATTATTTTAACTGCATCTAATCTGTTATCCAAAGTAGAGGAAACAACTGAATAGAAGGTATTATTAGAACCTATTTTCGAAGAAAAAAGGTACTTGTAAACGTCATAGAAAATTACATTTTGATAGTCTTGCCTTTAATCTTGATGGATAAACAATCAAAAGATTTCAGATTTTTAAATTAGGGCCCAAAAACTAAAGTTTATTAAACTTTTTAATTATTTAAAATAATTATAAATAATACCTAAAATACAATGATGAGCAAATTTTTTTTTATAGACAGTCGTTTGTCTTTTTATGGAATGGCAATATCTTAATCATAGTATACCTTCTAAATCCCACGTTCTAAATTATTTTTTATATAATCTAATGTTTGTCTGTTTTTTAATCCTCTACAAACGGAATTCAATAATCCTTAATGTATTTTTCATGATCGTTATTCTCTTGCGTAGAATACTATATGTAATTAGTAAAATATTTATTTTTCTAGTAATTTGCCCACAGTATTATTTTGTAAAATTTCTCTATTGTTTCATTCATATAAAATTTAAATATAAATGGAACAGGCTAAATCCTTTACTCGCGTCACTCATTATCAAGTTATTAAAAAAATCTTCCTTCTCTGTATTTCATTTTAATATTTCTTAAAATATTAACCTGATTTTTAGAATAATTTTACAGCTAAAATTATATTTAAAATTCCCATCGTCTTTTTATAGAACCGAACTGTTTTTGCTTTGGTCCTTCCAATTCTCTTTTTATTATTTTATGAATTATTTTAATTACTTATTTGGAAGGTTGAGGTTTAAAAAATCTGGGGCTACATTTCTTACATTTATTCCCCCTACTTTTTTTTTTTTTTTTAGTGTAATTTGAGTATTTATCAAGTCTTATAAATTTTACACGGTCGTATGGATAGTTTCACTTGCTGAGGGGAAGCGAAGCAATGTTTATGTTTCACTGGAAAAATGGGTAAATCAATCTGTTACTTTACTCACAGTTTTTCTTATGTATATAGAGGTACAAGAGACGACAGTCAGGTGTGTTTTCTTTGAGAATAATGTTAATTTTTTCCATTATGGTCTTTAAATAGATTGAAGATATCACTAAATATTATCAAATTTCATTTACATTCTCATGGGCTTTACCGATATGGAATAAACGATTAATTCCATAAAGAAGGAAACTGGAAAAATCACTCCATAAGAAGCCTGGCATGAGATGATTATTGTACTTTAAACATATCTGTGTCATTTTTGGAGTGATCAGTAATGTCAGGTCGTTTATAACGTTATGACTTTTAAAGTATAACACCTAATTAGTCTATTAATTCTTATTCCTCCATGTCATTATAGTAATCAGATGGTTATTAGAAAGTAGTAGACGTTTTTCAGATATTACAAAAGAATTTCTTTTCGTATTTTTCTTAAGTTAAAATTTTAATTCAGTCAGCTTTATTTCTCCTTTAACAATATAATAATAATAATTTATTCAATGAGATATAAAAATTTTTAACAATAAAGAAAAAAATAATAAATAAATAATAAGTGATATCAGTACAATGATTTCATTGAAAAGAGAAAAAATCTTATATATATATATATATATATATATATATACATATGATTGTATATGTATCAGACAAGCTATAGATTTTATTTGTTGTTATTATTATCATCATAATTTTTTAGGCCTATATATTTTATTATTTAAAATGTAACTTATTAAGAATGAATGTGGCAATATTATCATTTTTGATATTATTATACTACCAATAGGCAATAACAATTAACTAAATTAGGTCTATTAAAAAAATTAAGTGTAATTAATTTTTGAAATATGCAATAAATATATTGAATTCACTAAAATGATAACTTTTATACTTTGTTGATAAGATTATGCAATATCAATTTAATCATACACATTTAGCCTATATGTGTAACATAAAATTTTTATCTTTTTTTAATAATTTCTTTTAGTATAATGAGATATGAATAATAGATCGATTGATTTATTAATTGGTTCACAATTAATTGATAAAATGTTAGCTATTTTATGATAATAATAAAACTAATATTATTTATAAAACGTAATTTCCTGTTTGTCATATATTTTTGTATCTAATTTAAATGTTGGATATGTCTATTATATGATAAAATGTGATTCACATTAGATGAGCTGATTTATTATATTTCCCAGTTATTATTATTATTATAATTTATTTATTTTGTTGATTTACGTAATTACATTACTTATTAAATTTGTTCATAGAAACAATTTATAAAGGAAAACTACAAAACGTTTCATTTTTATAAATATTTTATAACTTAATTCGACTTTTCATGTGAAATATGCAATAATAATTGAATAATTTTGGAACAATAAATTTTAAGTTATTGGCCACTTTTTACCATTGGTAGCTATTTCAGTCAGATAAACATTTTTTTTTCAAGTTGAATTACAAAAAAAAAAAAAAAGTATAAATTATATTTAAAATCAATTATTACAATAAAAATGGAATTGTATTTCAGAATATAGATATTTTCCTTTATTACAGTAAATTTCTCATGAAAGTGACTTGCCACCATTTTATCTAGAAGAGCAATTGTTACAGTATATTTAACATTATTATAATAATTTACATACAGTATATTATATTTTTAAAGAAAAAGATTAATTTTTTTTTTAATCGTAAGATTAATGTAATATAATATGCAATTTTAAGTAGAAAAATACGAAAAACCAAAGCTAAACTTCCTTAATAATAATAATGTTCGAAAATATTCTAGAATATTCCCAAATATTCCAAAATTTTAATCTTTTATAATGCTCTTTTTTTTTAAAGATTCCACCCTCAATCCTCTAACAGCGGTTGCGGTAGGTACAGTATGTTTACCACCCACAGTAATCTTGTTTAGTTAGTAAATAACAATTATTTCAAGTTTAGTTGAAATCGGTCTTGTGGTTTAGGAGAACATATGTAGAACATGCACACATGCATATGTACATACATACATATAATGACTTTAATTCATATTAAGATTAGTCAAAGATTTGAATTACTCTATTTTAATCCGCTGAATAACAATACACAGCGGGGAGAAAAAAATATAACGGAACAAAACATTTGTATTTTCAATTCTTCAGTATTTTTTGTATTCTTTAAGAAATATGAAATAAATTTTTAAATATAAATAGTTTAATTTTAAATTGATACTTAAGAAAAATACTTATTTTATTTACCATTTTAGTTCATATTTTTCCATTTCTTTTTACATTATTTTCATTGCTGATGTAAATTGCTAAATTATAAAAAAAAATATTTTTTCCTTTTATTACTTTAAAATTATTATTCGATAATAAATATTATAAAATATGGTGTTATTATTCTCTTCAATGAAACTCGTTAAAGGTACATGTTCAATAAGATTGTTGTTAAGTCTAATATATATTTACCATGTAAATACGGATTATATAGGGAATGTATTTTGAATATATTATTCAAGCATTATTTATTACTTGTACCGGTCTGGTAAACCTGTCTGTCATAAAAGCGGTATGTAGTAAAATAACTTTAGGCTATTGCAAATAAGATGACTGTTTTCCTCTAATTGGATTTAAAGTTTTGGAACCGGGCTCAGTTTAAAAAAAAATATATGTAAATTATTATAATAATGTTTAACGTATATTTATTATTTAATAATTAATTTTGTTTTAGCAGCTATTATAATCACTATTTATTTTTTTGTTTTTAATGATGTAGATAAATAAATATCACAGTTATATTATTGATTTAGTATTTAAGGAATCATTCTCTTCATATAACATATTCTAATCTTAAATACAACAATAAAATTAAAATTAATAAATTATTATAACAGAGAATAAAATAAACTATTAGAAATTCAGTTAACTAAAATAATAAATTCGTTTTATTTAAATTTTAAAAAAATCAATTGTTATACCATACGGTTAAATGTTACGATATAAAAAGTCAATTAACAAACATTTTAAAATTTAAAATAAACTACAGTAATGCTGTATAGACGAAACACCTGGTAATCAATTCAGTGTTTCCACAAAAAAAATAATAAATAAATGAGAAAAATAAACCTTCCTTAAATTTTTTTATAAACTTAAAGAAAATATTTTTCTGTATAATTAAAAAGAAAGTATACGTCTTATCATTGAAAGGATATTTATATAAAAAATTAAAAACAAAAATAATATATGGTGGTAGTTAAAATATGGTCTTAAAATGATTTTTAAAAAAATTCTTTTATTAATTCGGGATAGACGAAATCATTTTTTAAAGATCTCAATTCAATACTTACCAAAACATTATCAATGGCTAAAAAAAAAAAAAAAAAAAAAAATAACTTTTCGTAATATATTATTGGTTTTTTACACACAAATAGTGAGTGATCTACTCGTGATATACACGAATAGTGATCAAACAGTGGTCACGAATAGTTGATCTCAAATAGTGAACAAATGTTTTCTCGGAAAAATAAATAGAATATTGAAATGTCTATAATTAATTTGATGTAGAGATAACAAAACAGTAATTATCTGACAATATAATGTCTTATCTGCCTAGGATTCAAACCCAGAACCTCTAAAGGTAAGGCAGAGACGCTACTACTCCTCCATAGACATCGGATTCTTTAAGTAAAAATATACATTCTTCTATTATTTTTAACCTTCTGGGGTTGTTTCTCTAGTGGTGAAAATAGTTGTCGAAAATCAGATGTTTATTTTTGAAGTCGTTAAAAACTGAGGTTCAGATCACAGTAAAGATAAGTTACTTTTAAACTTATTTGAATACTAGACAATGGATACCGCTGTATTCTAGTTGTTGGGATTCAATTAACAACACATCTTAGGAATTTCCAGCCCGAGTTTGTACAAAACTACGTCTCATTTACAAGTCACATATGTTATCCTTATCTTATTAGACCATGAGGTTCTGTTTACCGCTTACTGCTCACAAATTGATTAGTTTGAAAACACAATAGGAACAGAAAAAAATTTATTTTTTTTACTTAAATTTTATCGGAATATAAAAAAGTTTGAATAGAATTTGTATAATTTTAGGGGTAATTAAAAGTTTACTTAAAATATGATAAAAATTAAAAATCAATTATAAAATTAAAATAAGTAACATATTAGTACAGGATGATTATAATAATAAACTTTGTATGACATATAGGATGTTAGAAAAGTTTCTCGGCAGAAATTATGCAGCATTAGAATTAGTTTTATTTCACACATAGTTAAATATTTATGTTATATTAAAGGAAAATAATATTTTAACATGTGTATACATGTTAAAATATTTGTGTATATTATTATAAATATTTGTGTATGTTATATGTGTGTATACATGTACACACACACACACACACACACACGCGCGCGAGCGCACACACACACACACACACACACACACAATCGTAGATATGCTCGTATATATACCTATATCTACGATTAATTGTTTATAATATAAAATAACATGGCTTAACTATTGCAGAAGTGTTTTTTAATGCTCTGATTAACTATTGACAAACATGTAATTGTAATATTAAAATAGACTATTAAACATTAAGAAATTTAAAAAATACGGTTTTAAAGAAAAATGCAAAAAAATGGTGAATTAAAAAAAAAAATTAAAGAATTATATAACAATTTGTACATACATATAATAACTAATTAAAACATTTTTATTAATTTTTATTATATATATATGAAAAACATATATATAACAATACATTATTTTATTATATCAAATAAAAATTTTTTTATTATATCTTAATTTTAAAAAAAAGTCTGTTTTCAGATCATAAATTATTAATAATTTAGAATCGTTCATAATTTTCATTACAATTAATTTTTATATATTAGAAGAACATATACAGTTATCATCGAGATTCACTAACAAATCAATGAGCAATTCTCATATTGCTTTTAACTATGACTCTTTCAATGGAAAGTATCTTAAAACATTTATGGTAATAAAAAATTAACAAAAATATCAAATATATAATTAAAAAATAATATAAAATTTTTCAAAAAACATCCATCGATATCAATTAAATGAGCTTGAATCTATACGTAAAAGTAATTATATTATTTTTACTTTTCCTCCTTCAAAAAGAAAAAAAAACACAATATTTGAGATAGTATTAATTTTTTTATTGATCATTGGTAAATATTTTTGAAATGTGAAAAAAAATTATTGTTGAACTGATGTTTGTCGAATAATTTATGAAAATAATTTAATATGAGATGGGAGTATATTGTAAATCTACAATATTATGTATCCTTATTACAATATTCTTAAACCCAATCTTCTCCTTTCGTCTTTAACATCATCAAAAATCGCTACAATATTTATTTAATGAATTATGAAACAATTTTTAAGAATATTCTATTTTTGTATTAAAATTGAACTTTGTTTTTATTACTGATTTATCATAGGTAGTTTTTTTATATTAAGTTTATAAAATATCTATTTCATTTGAATTGTATTATTATTATTACTATATTTTATTATTTTATAAATAAAAAATTATAATTACACTAACAAATGAAAACGAAAATGTTTGATAAAAGAACGATGAAATAATGTTTATAGATAGTACTTACTACAAATATATTTGTTATAAACATCTCCATTAATTGGATTTCACCTGTGAACGGGAATTAAAATCTAATATAATTTACATTTCATTTTATTTGAACCAGGGTTTACAGTTATTGAACAGCTGATTACAATGATATTATTCATTAATATTTATTGCGGAAAAAAATTGTGTGCCCATATATATATATATA